>CAHIKZ030005352.1:3580000-3620000 GCA_903632075.3 Acanthosepion pharaonis | reverse complement strand
TACATTTTAGTCATATTGTTCGCGATGCACTGGCTGACATCTACCATGAAAGATGGATAGGTAGGGGAGGAGAGGGTCCATGGCCTGCACATTCTTCAATTCTTTGGATTTTTATCTGTGGGGCTACCTAAAAGAATTGGTTTATGCAGCAGACATTAATAATGCAGTGACGATTCATCAACATTTAATGGGGGTCTGCAAAACCATTCGACACCCGGTAGGAGTATTTAAAAGTGCCCGCCAGTCAAAGATCCGACGGGTACATGCGTGTGTGGAAGCAAGCAGAGGACATTTTGGACATTGAGTTGTTGTGTTGAGATACAAAGATGGCCTTTTTATTTTTTTTACATATGTTTACATGGAAATTTTACGTTGTTTTGGTGTCAGGGACCCGCGCCCAAAGTTTGTAACATAATTTTTGGATTGTATCTTAGATTGTACATTTAACAGCGTCGGTGGTAAACTTTAAACTTACCTCAAAAACGAAGGATTTGCGGAAATATGTTTATACAGACTTTTGTCCTTGTTTTCGTGTCAGGATTCCGACCCAAAGTTTGTAAAAATATTTTTGATACACTCTGCGTGTGTGTATATATATATATATATATATATATATATATATATATATATATATATATATGTGTGTGGGTGGATGTGTATACACTTGTCAAAATAGGAATATATATATTCCTATTTTGACAAGTGTATATATATATTAAGAATTGGACAAAGTCCGACAATTTATTTATTAAAGACATTTTTATGTTTAGCGTTCTTTTTTATAGATACAAGTATTTAAGTAAATGCTCTGTTTATAATAAACAGTATTAAATAACATTTACTGGCCTGAATGTCCCAGAAATTTTCATAGAAAATATTCGTCCTTCGAACCTGCATCCTATACGGAATCCTCATTTACGCTGACGTGCCTTACCAATCGACCACAAAGGAGCGTTTGGTAGGCAAGGTCGAATTTACTGCTTATAAACTTCAATCTTCCATGAATCTCGTACATTCATAACTGCTCTGGCGTATCAAATGTAAACAAATGACGTCATATATTAAAATATATCTATAAAAAAGAACGTTAAACATAAAAATGTCTTTAATATATATATATATATATATATATATATATATATATATATATCTTTCTATTTTGACAAGAAGTTTTGAAATTAATAGCACCGGTCGCCATTTCGAAATATTAACATACACGACATGATTTTCTTTATCCCCACCACCACGTAAGTGAATTAAATAGGAAATAGTCATTTTTACATTCTTTTTTCCTATTTACTTTCTATGTTTTCTAAATATCTTAGTTAACAGGGAGAAGAGCTTTTTTCTAATTAAAATTTACATAGCAGAGCTAACAAATACAGTTTTTTTTTAAACTTTTATATTACTTTGCAACAGACATGCACCAATTGCAGCTCTCAGTTTTAAAACCGTCAAAAACGGAATTACTATTCTTCGTTTTTACGATATTATTAATGGTCCTGGAAGAGAATTGATTGAAATGGTAAGGTCATTTACAATGGCATTTGGAAACATTTCCACCAACTATTATATATATATATATTATTGCGTGAAAACATATGAAAGTGGCAGTTGTGGTCGGTCACTGCTCACTGGAAATTTAATTTTAAGAAATATATTCAACCTCTGCCATTTAACATGGGAATTGAGCACTTTTTTCTGTGTGCATCTATGGCTGACTCTTTTAGAAGCTTATTTTTATCTTCCTCCTCCTTCTTCTTCTTTCTTCTCCTCCCCTCTCTGTTCTGCGCATTGATCAAATATGAAAATCAGTATCTAGTAAATAATTAATCGTACGTAAATTTAAATTAGCTGTTTTAGTATGCAAAATACTAACTTCTAATGACCATGGAATTCTATTGCAAAATCTGGTAGGTTTGTGAAAAGAATTGCATAACTAGTATAAAAATACACAGCTTATTATTGTTGAATATGTGTGTTTGTGTTTTCTCTTTTTTATAGATTCTAGTGGAAGTAGTTTCCTCTCAAATTAACATTATAGATGGTTATTTAACAAAATCAAGCCCGTAGAGAAATCCAATACGAAAATGGAATTTTCCAGACAATGTCAGCTGATCTTTATGTAATAAATGTCATTTAACGATTATCTTACTTGTTCTATACTTTCTCAAAGAATTTCTCATTGTTACATCTCTCTCTCTCTCTCTCTCTCTCTCTCTCTCTATATATATATATATATATATATATATATATATAGGTTGTCACACATTTTTTGCTTGGTCGTTGATCCGATCGTATAACAATATAACTTTCTTAGTACCTAAGATAATTTTGAATTTTGACTTATTACTGACTCTGTTTCTTTCCGGGATAATGTTTCTTTCAATATAAGAATAAACCCCCAAAATATTTTTGCATCGAATCATTACATGCGATGAGAAATTTTTACTCTTTGACAACGGTAAAAGAGTACACCAGTATTTAGAAGTAAGTGAATCATCAAAACAATACCAAAAACCTCCACTGCACCCTAAAAATTTAATGCATACTGTATCGTGGTCTTTCAAATGGGTTATTCATTATTTATTCTTGCATCAAGGGAAAACAATCACATCAACATCGTATTGTGGAGAAATTGAGTGTATGCAGGAAAAATTGAAAAAGAAACATCCGAGATTTGGGAATAGGGGTCGTACAATTTTGCTGTCTGACAACGCACGGCCTCACTCTTCTCGATCAAATGCCCCAAAAGCCCAAAAAGCAGCATAGCCTCCTACTGAGTATTAAACAGTCTGAGCTTTTAATACGCAATAAAACATTCTCCAATAAGGAATGGGTGATCGAAGCTTTTAACTGTTTATCACATCAAAGGATGAGAATTTTAAGATGCGGTCAAAAATTTAGAGGTACATTGGAGAATAGTGACTTATCAACTATTTCAACCAAATAAATTAGTTATTTAACATTTCAGAAGCGTTTTATTCATTTCCTATAAATTGCGCCATTTCATGTGTGCTAACCTAATATATATATATATATATATATATATATATATATATATATATATATATATATAAAATTTTTTGTTTAAAAATATGATTCCTTCGCTACATAAGAGTTCTCATGTTTCAAAAACGAGAGCCGAAACCATCCAAATAATTATTAAAATTAAGTTGAATTGAGGTGTTTAGTCCCGTTTCATCTTCAAGCGAAATTTTAGGAATAAGCTATCTCTTGGTTTACATGTGTTTTTAGGTATGGTCCGTTAAAGATTTCGTTATTGTTGGAGTGGCTAGACTATTTTTCTTCGTTAAGTGGTCAGAAAGTTAATTCTTATCAATAGATTCATCATCTTCTGAGAGGTTTTGCTAAGGTTGGGTAGGATATCTATTTCAAGGCTAATGTCTGCGGTCACCCTTTAGTTGGTTCCCAGTGAGGGATATTTTTATGGCGCGCCTACAAGTCGTTACGTGTCTGGAGAATTGTTTTTTTTATTATTGTCCATCTGATTATCGATTTACTTATTTGTTTATTCAAGTGGGTGTTTTATATACAAATCGTATTGCACTGAATTTCAATTTGTTTTTTTTTGTTTTTTTTTGACTACTACAAAAAGGGTTTTTCCTATTTAATGATTTGGCTAAGCTTTTAAGACTTTTATTTGGCTATGGGATTTTTTTATGCTAATTATTTAATGTGAAAGTTTGTTGATGTCGGCAAAAAAACCGTTAACTCCTGCCTATGGTTTAATAATTTTTCATTATTTAGAAATTTAATGATGTGTAGTTTTTCCCGTAGGCATAAAAGGCATGGGTTATCCCATGTTTTACAAGTTCTTGTTTTATTTACTATTTTCCATTTTACTTTTGGTGTTTTATTCGCTTCTTTTAGATGCCAGAAATATTGGCATAGAGATGTCTGATTTCTATTTTGAATATTGTTGAAGGAGCTCTTGTGTTGCCTCCATCTAATTTTAAAATTATTCTTCGTTGAGCCTATGTATATCCTATCAGTGTTAGGACTCTCAATGGATGAGATAGTGCACTGGTGTACCACAGATTTTGTGAGGCATTTATTTTCCAACGGGCAGTTTTTAGGGTTTCTACAATCACAAAATTTTTCGTTATTTTTATCTAATTTTAGTTTATGTGTTTTATTACTGTTTTGGTTTACGTGTTTTTCTAGGATTTTCTTATTATGTCTTTTTATGATTCTTTCTATATTTTCAGTGCAGCTGTAACTCAATTTCAAGGTGTTTTTGTTAAAGATGTCGCTAAGTTTGCTTTTAGTGGGAAAGTGCTTTTCAATTAAAGCTAGGAACTTATGGCCTAGTTTGGTGCTGACCATTTGGTTGTACGGGGGGGGGTATACCAGATGATCTTTCTTTTCCTGTTTTTCTTATTATTGGTACTATCGTTTCTATAGGTTATGTCAGCGTTTTTGTATCCGCTATTTTTCAGGGCTGTGTTATAAAAACTACTGTGTTGTCGGAATAATTCCTTATTTGCTGAATTCATACTTATTCTTTTCTCTATTGATGTGGGTATATGTTTAATTATAGATGGAGGGTGGTTTGACTTAGGGTGTACATACAGGGGATTAGTATTAAGTTTTCTGTAAGGTAGGTGAACGTTGTTCGTTAAGTCTAGGGTTACGTCTAGGAAGTTTACTCTTTTTAATTTAGTGTTGACTATTGTTTTTAAATTTAGTTTCCCGAATTCTTTATAAATTATCTTTCTAATTTTCTCTGTTTTAAAAATTGTGGAGCTCCTCACTACCATGAGCCCGTCATCTCTGTATAGCCCGATGTCCCCAACGTCTAGTTCACGGTGGGCGGTTAGATTGTACTGTATAAATATACCGACAAGGTCCGAAGATTCTGCAGAGTCTAGAGATCCCATGGTGATGTCAAAGTTGTCATTGGTGTTTTTAATCCACTGGTCCCCATTATGGATGAAGACAGATTTCTTTGCACTGAAAATTATGTTTGTTTCTTTCTTAGTTAAGTCAGAATATACTGTAGCAAACTCCAGGGCAGTTGTGAAGAGGTCTTTTGATATTGACTGGTAGTAATCGACAATATCGAACTGAATTAGGGTGCAGTCGGGCTTATTGTCGATGTTGGTAAACCAGTTTATGACTACTTTGGTGTTAATCCAGAGTGTTAATCCAAGGTGTTTTTTAATTTGGCTAGTGATCCTTTCCAGGATTTTTTGCTTATCTTTCCTATGTCGGGTCTAGTAGGTTTATCATTCTGGTAGTGGGATCTCCCTCAAAACCCTGTCTGTGGTCCTTAAGAGTGATGTAGCACTCCTTTTCGCCCACTTTGCCAACTCTATCACTTATTTTTAATTTTTCAGTAATCACTTTACTAGTTCTATTGATACTGTCAACCATATTTATATTGTTATTCTGGGCTTTTTTTATAAGTCTTTTATGTAGCGAAGGAATCATATCTTTAAACAAAAAATATTATTATAATAAAGCTCTACTTCTGTATGGAGCACTGTCTTCTTAAAAATAAAAACAAAAATTCTAAGGAACTCCGGATTATGCACCCAACGTGTTCTTTTCTATTTTCTGCATACCTGCGCACATATATATATATATATATATATATATATATATATATATATATATATATATATATATATGTGTGTATAAAATTCCTAAAATGAACAGTTGAAATGTTTTTAACTTGCACAATTAGATATATACATTCATAGAAAATTTAGCCCCTGAAGATGAGATTGAAAGTACTTGGGGAAAATAAAAAACTATTTGAAAGAAAATTTTGGTATATTCCTTAATCAATTTTCTAAGACTACTAAGAAATTAATCCACGAACTTGAAAGGGTCACAACCAAAACAATTCGACATAATACGTCTAAATTATTTAACCAATATATATATATATATATATATATATATATATATATATATATATATATATATATATATATATTCGCTTGTTTTTCTGGTGTTCTGCGAATGATATCCAAGAACAATGTTTTGTAGCACTATTTACCAATTGCCTGCGAGTAAACTGGCAGCAGTGGAAGAGCACTGGAGTTCATTGTTTGTTTTTCAATGCGTGTGGCCAACATGCGCCGTGTTTCGGGACCTTATCCATTGAATGAAGATTACTCACGATAGTAATACGAGTTTGCTATCTTCTGTACAAATTCCAATGTAGTCTGGCGCGGTTCTTTTTAAATCAATGCGTGCAATTGGTTGTAATGAAAATGAACAGGTCGGCCAAAAAAAAAAAACAGAGAGTCAAAGATTTCGAACTTCCCCTCCTTAAAACTGGAAACCATTTCTGTGCCATTTTGCAATATTTATCCATACTGGAGTAAGATTAAAAATCGACGTACTAATAAACATCGTTCTTCTTCTTCTTCTTCTTCTTTTCTTCTTCTTCTTCTTCTATATATATATATATATATATATATATATATATATATATAGTTTATGAAAAATTAGTTAATCCGTATGGGTAAACCTAAGGAGGATAAAATCCAGAGAGCTCAATGTAAAGCCAGAGCAAATGATTTAATTAAAACAGACTACTTTAAGGTTCCATGTAATAAATCATTTCACCACAGCCCTTTTAAAAGGACTGCGGATCATCAGACTTTAATTCCAAACAAAAAATGAAAAAGGGCTCTGGTGAAATAATTTATTACATGGAACCTTAAAGTGGTCTGTTTTTATTTAAATTATATATATATATATATATATATATATATATATATATATATATACACTCACACACACACACACATATATATATATATACACACACACAAATATATATATACATGCAATTACTTCAGATTAACAAATAGATGCGGAGAGCCTTACTATGTGGAAGGATTTAAATGGTAGTCAGTATTTCTTTATCATCTGTCTATATTTCTGAGATGAGGTATTGTAACTATTTACATTGTTCGGAATGTTGTTCGCATCTTTATTGTCATATTCACGACGTTTCGGCCTTCTTCAGTTGATATACGTTAGAATTTCGAACCCTTTACTTCGTCCATTAAGGTAAATTCTTATAGTTTCCCGTGCCATGCCTTTTCTGAATATCTCGGTTTTCAGTTATTTCCCTTTTAGTAACTAATTTTTTTCCTTTTTAGTGACGTAACTTAACTCTCCAAGTTTTTAAATGTCCTGGGATTGAACCCCCAACTCTTTGGGTCAAATCATTGAATTACTCCAACTAACGCTTTCATCCACTAGGCTATGTGCCCGAACAATGTAAATAGCGTTTCTTCACGCGTGTCCGTGTGACTACAACGACATTGTTATCAGCCCGTGCATTAAAGCTCTCTTTCCAGCGAACAACAGCCGATCATTGGCAAACGCTCTGTTCGTGTTGATTAGATACCCCCATTTTCTGATGCTGTCGCCGACCAAAAATCTGATCTGACGCCATGAAAAGACAACCCAAGAGAATTACCTTTTCACACTCGGTTTCTCCGAATAAAAACATGGTACCCAGAATCTTCCAAAAGACGTACCGTTTTGGAAGACAATTTTTAAGTGATGGCATTCACTTTAACCTTCGTAACATTTCAGAGAATATCCACATGCATTCTTCTTCTTCTTTTATGCACCGTGCTCTCCAGGAAGTAGGTGAACCTGGCTCTCCACAGCTTCCTGTTATTTGTAGCTCTAAGCAATATTTTTCACTTGAACATCTCTCTCCATACCTGCAGTGTCATGAACGTACATAAAATCGCTTTTACCATTTGCCTCTCTTATTTTCACTATATCCACTGAGTGTTGAATTCTTGAAGAACTCTTTCTTCATTATATGTCCTAGTGATTTCAACTCTGTTTTTCCGTGTCAACCCTTTACTAGTTATTTAAATCCAGTAAATAGTTTTAGATTGTAAGAATTTTAGGGGGGGGATAATAATGATTTATTGATACAAGTCATCCTAATTCACCCATATCCCGAGAGCGAGAAGAATATTTACACATAAGTGAATATAACGAACATAACGGGAATTCGAACTCGGCTCTCCGATTAACAATTCCGTGCCTCCACCGTGCCTCCCTATTGTGGGAGGCACGGTGGAGTAATGGATAGCGGCTTGGATTGAGGAATCGTAGAGCCGAGTTCGAATTCCAGTCGAATCCATTACATTCACTTACGTGCTAACACCCTTGTGAATCCTCTTTCTTCTCCCTCCAGCTATGGGTAAATAGCAGGACAGACTGGGTTCTATAGCCTTGGATGGCAACTGGTCTAGGAGAAGGAAAACTCTGAATTCAAACCTGCTCTTAGAGGAGGGTGAATGGAGTCTCTCTGAGCCTTGGTTGGCATTCCATTTAGTGATGGTGTCACGATAAAAAACACTATTCAGCTATTTGACAAGATTATGAACTACACCAATCAAAGAATTGGTGAGTTCAATCTCGGCTGAGGCCGCAAGATGATGATGATGAACAATTCCGACCTGTTATCCATTACACCATCCGCACACCCAAACATACAGTACCTGGTTTTTCAAAGCGTTCACTAGATACTGACCAGGTATGACGTTGTTTAACTTCAGTGATCGTCTGGGAACCGGCGATATGGCCGTACATGAGATGGAGATCGGCATTGTGAGATAGATTTGATGCTTATTGAATTTCCACAAAAAGGACATTAAATTAGAGACGTATAAGAATAAAGCAATATATTCTCATGGATTAAATAAATGTTATTTTCCGACATTTTCAAAAGCTTATCGAAAGCAGCAGACATATGAATGGCGGTTACAGCAGCGGAAACGGTGTGACAACTAAAGAAAAAACATGGTTGCTGAAGAGCGAGTGTATAATTAATTTCCCCCATTTATTTAAAACTCATTAGCTCATCAGTTTTGCTTAAAATGCCAACTGGCGCTGAACTCTTCGAACAATTAAACAGAGGTAGCGGGCAATTTAAAATTAGTGTGATTGAAATAATCTCTTTTATAAATTAGTTGAATGAGATAGAGTCTGACGAATATGATTGACGAGGTTGCTTCGGAGAATATTTTTACTGTCTAGACTGTCGATAATTGCAGCCGACGGCATTCTTTCTTTCATTGAACGCTCTCTTGCTATTAATTCTTAATTCGCCATTAATTGCTAATAACATCTGCCATCGTCTCAAATTCCGGAGTTCTATTCTCATATCTATACATTTGTTTTCAAATTTAAATTCAAATAAGGAAACTAGATTAACGTCAAGATCATATTAATCTAAATTTTGTTACTACAATTAGTAACTGTTTATTTTTATTTTAAATACGGGTTTCAATAAAAGCGTCGTGATGGATATGAAAAAATGTCTACATATAGCGTAATAAAAAATGAGATAGATCCGTGTAAATTACATTAAGATTGCTAACTGAGTTTCTGCTTTTTTTAAAAATCATATCTTGCCTGTATCTTCTCATCTTTCCCTTATCTATTCCAATCTTTGTTGCCTGTTCATGTTTTATCATTTATTCATGATTTTATTCCACAGACCAGTTTTATATGCGAAAACTGAATAATCAATAAACAAATATGTTATTTAATTCACCCTTTCCTTCCATATTTTTCTCTATCTAGATCGAAATAATTTTCATGTACCACAATACCTCCCTGGTTTCCAATCTTTCGATCATTATCTATCTATCTATCTATCTATCTATCTATCTATCTATCTATCTATCTATCTATCTTCCTTCCTTTCTTCCTTACTTCCCCGTCTCTCTTTCATATGTGTGTCATCCGTCGATTTCGAAAGACCACATGGATGTGCGCCCAAAAGTTATGCCTCAGCTGCTGGTGGCGGTACAGCATCTTCTTATGGCTGTACAGGCCCACATGGGAGTGACTGTCTTGATTGCAACCAACACACGTGAAGACGAATGTCGCTATTTTGTTTATCTTTCTATCGAGCACACTTCACCCCGGCGGCAAGCCACCATTCATTCTCTCCTCACACACACAATTTGAGAACTCTAATAAATTTTTATCAGGTTAGCCGAAAATTCAAGTTAATTTCTCTCGAAATTTAATATCTACTCAGTTTCGTAGGTACTCTTACTCAGTTTTAGTGGTTACTCTTGTCAAAGTAGACGCTCTATTTATGTATTAAACAGTATATTTTCGTTTACCGGTCTGAATATTCGAGAAAATTTGAAATATGCGCTCTGCGGCAGGATTCTAAACCATGCGTCTCCCAGGGCAGAGAGGAGCGTCGTTAGAACCGATGGGCTTTTAATTGGCTCGGCCACGAAGAACTTTTACAGATCAAGCAAGGGTGATTAGTGTCTTTAAGCGAAATCCTCCCCGTTAGAGATTCCCGAAATTTGATATCCATTCAGTTTCATATCCAAGCGTAAACAAACCAATTTCTAAAGAAGTAAAGGATTTTTTTATTTATTAATCCGACAGATTAAAAAAATAACGTTTGAGCACTCAAACGTTATTTTTTTAATCTGTCGGATTAATATTTATATATATGTGTGTGTGTCTAAATGTGTGTGTGTACATGGTGAGAGAGAGAGAGAGAGAGAGAGAGAGAGAGAGAGAGAGAGTGAGAGACACTAGTTAATCAATAGATATTCAATGAACCTATCTCGTTGCAAGTCCTTAACGTATTGATAAGGTCAACAGTATTTTTATCCAAAAAGTGTTAAAACGATAACTAGAGGGACAACTGCCAGATTCCGGAATCTTGCGTAACCCAGCTTTCAATCAAAAATACGTTTCTATTTAAATGACCCACAAAAGGTTGATAAACCATAAAAAACAAAGTAATGACTTGATTATCTTTTTCCTCGCTTTTTCTAACTATATACCACTTCACATTATGCGTGACGGATTACTGAAAAATTCTCTGCTCGACCAAGTATCTAGGAAAAAACATCAGATCTTTTTTTCTGTTTTAGGGAAGAAGGGTGGGCCGAGAACTTTTCAGCACGTGTAGTGTTGCTTGCTAGAAAGCATAACACATTCTAGTTCAGAAGTGATGTTGATTGAACACATTGTACATTTAATGCAAAATAGAAAAGCATAATGGCTGTTGCGATAAACAGCTACTTATTCGTGCATTTTACTATTATTCGCCAGAGGTTTTGATAAAAAAAAACTGCTTATTTTAACAGTCAGATGTTCTTCGACTTGGATGTTGAGATAAAAAAACCCAGTAATAAGATCAAGAAAGAATTGGTTAAAATCAAATAATGAAAATACTCAATCTTATATTCAAATAATATCTATCTATCTATCTATCTATCTATCTATCTATCTATCTATCTATCTATCTATCCCTTCCTTCCTTTCTTCCTTATTTCCCCGTCTCTCTTTCATATGTGTGGCATCCGTCGATTTCGAAAGACCACATGGATGTGCGCCCAAAAGTCATGCCTCAGCTGCTGGTGGCGGTACAGCATCTTTTTATGGCTGTACTGGCCCACATGGGAGTGACTGTCTTGATTGCAACCAACGCACGTGAAGACGAATGTCGCTATTTTGTTTATCTTTCTATCGAGCACACTTCACCCCGGCGGCAAGCCACCATTCCTTTTCTCCTCACACACACACACACACACACACACACACACATATATATATATATAAAGAAAAACAAAAAGAAAACTTATATTAGACGTTGTGTTTTTTCATCTGACTTGGATGTTGAGATAAAAAACCAGTAATAAGATCAAGAAAGAATTGGTTAAAATCAAATAATGAAAATACTCAATCTTATATTCAAATAATTTGAATATATTACGAGGGAGTAAAAATTAAATAATACATATGGATTTTGAAAGGCGAGAAACAGGAAATATGTCTGCCTCATTTAGCCATCAGTTTTTCCATTATAACAACGGCCGGCGCGGCTTGATCCTGTGTCGTTCCCATGTTGGTCAGCACTGTCGCCGGTCAACTTTCCGCTTCGTTCCTTAATCTGCTTCTGTTCCACGTTGTGTTCCTTGATTGCAGAGCAGTGAAGATCGAATTTCGTCCGTACTTGACCGCTGGATCAGGCCGCAGCGGAATCGTGCTACAAAAGGACACAGGACGCTTCCGTTGGCGAAAATAAAAATAGCATAACAAAATAACGAAGAAGATTGAAGGATTAATTTTCAATTGGTTTATATAGTCGTTGATACAATAAAATTAACCCTTGTTAAACACTTTATATTGAAACTTCTTTTCCTTATAAAACTTGGAGCGGTTTTAAAACAATACAACAAGGTAAGGTCACAACAGTGTCACACCATGACCAAGGTTTTGTTAAAGCCTTGTACTATATAAAAGTGCAAAAGTAGGTATACAGTAACCAAAACGTTTACACAAATCATATTGCATTTATTATATATTTCTACGTATTGTATTGATTTAAATACTGTATACCTAGAGGATAGCGGCTCAGATTGTGGAATCGGAGAGCCGAGTTCGATTTCCAGCCGAATTAATTACATTCACTTACGTGCTAATACCCTTGGGTAAGGTATGAATCCTCTCCTCCACCTAGCAATAAATAGCAGAACTGACCAGGTTTCTATAGCCTTGAATGGCAACTGGTCTACCGCAGAAAGAAATGGTAACCTATTGCGGAAAAATCTACCTCGTCAGTCATCCATCGAATGATACATGATCGCCTATGTTGCAGTTTTTTGGATATATGTATTAGTGAGCCAGTCAAAATGAGTTGACTCATTTTATATTCCACCAAGAGAAGGGTTAACCAATCACAAGACGTAAAATATTCAATCCGTCGTGTATAAAGGCGGCCATTTTGTTTTACCTACCCGAATGTCCAGTGCCAGCTTGTCAGGCGAAGATGAACAGAAGGAAGATCTATGCTCTGCTACTTTACCGGGATATCCACTGCTAACCTGAACTACGCTTCCCTACTGTCTTCGAAATATTCACTACTAACCTCTGGATTCTATACTCAAAGACGACCGTCATCATGAACAACAGCCTAAGCGTGTATCACGCATGGAACATAACTGACTGACTGTATACCTAGTTTTGTAGGCCTTTATATATCATATAACCTAGAGTATAGGATACCAGTTCAAGGCCTGCTTCATTTAATAGTCGGTGGGTATCATATTTATAAATGTGATCATTATAAAACGAACTTTTTTTTTACTTCTTTTCCAACCATTTATGGCATCCATAACTGTACCAAGTTCTTTTATTCCGGCGTCGTCACTGACTTGAACGATGAATGTTCTTGCTTGATTTTGATAAAGAACGTCTTGCTTACTTCTTAAACAATGGCCACAAAACCACAGTCGCCTCCGTCATGTTTCGCTAATTCCCATATGTTCTCCATTAGACATCTATTGTTACCAGCTTGTATTTATCGCTGGTCTCAGTAGTCGAATATATGTATCGTCTATTGTTAATGTCCAATTAATTAACCTGTAAAAAAGTTTCAAAGTTTATTCTTTTTTACAGTCAGGTTAACCCTGTACAAAGCCTGGGAGCCACTCTAGGTAGACTGTTACAGTAAGAGGCAGGTTATCCGGGTGGGAGGGGAAGATAACGGCTAACTCTATAATTCAACAGATTCAGATTGTAGTGATCGGGGAAACAACATCTATGGAGTCGGTTCCACAGAGCAGGATATCGCGGAAGAAGCTGTTCACATGGAACGTTCTTCTCACCAAAGGAATACGGAGAAAATGAGTGTTATTTGCTACAATATGAGTAGCGTGGCGGTTTCTAGACGTGAAGATTAGAACTGGTGGAACTAACGAATGTAGTTCGTCCGAGCACTTTCCATGGAAGTAGCGATAGAACAGTGAAAGATTTGCCACATACCACCCGTGAAAGAGAGGTTGGAGGATTTGTTAACGTTTTACTTCAATATGGTGTTTAATATTAAAAGTTCTGTTCATTAGAGTTTTTATGCTTTTCGATTTAAATATATTAAAGATAAGCTTTGCTTAGTTTTGTAAATGAGAAAATAAGAGTGTGATAGTTTCTCGTGATTTCTTATGTCAAATCGAGATGACCTGGATGTCATGTAAACATCAGTTTTAAAAAGAAAGCAGACCGAAAACTCTATATTGAAAGGTCACCAATATCAGGGACTAGCACCTCTAGGATATAAAATACTACAGTATTCAATTTAACTTTCTCTAACTGCTGTGTAGTCTGAAAAAAAAATGGCCACTACAATGGGACAGGAGGATTGAACTCAGTCGCTAAGATAGTGTAGACTAGCTTGTTAATGGCCATTCACTCATCACCTCTTGATAACGGCGAACGTATAAAAAAAAATCACCCGACCTATTCAGTCAGCAATGGCACTGAAAATAATGCGATAAAGGCAACAAAGTTTAACGAAAAGCCATAAAATCTGATATATGCAGAAATTAATATTGATATGAAAGTTCTAAGCATCGTTAAGACAACCGAAGTTGTTAGCTACGTCTTGGGGGCATCAAAATCGAGAGAAATTTATTTTTTTTGTTTGATTTTATTTAGCAGCATATCAACACGTCTATGGGTAATTAATACCGAAATCTATATATTTTCAACACAATTGCTCCAACTAAATATATTTTGAACGCAATTGTAGGTTTTAATCTACAGATAAAAAGTATTGTTGGTCCTTTTGCTATAAAAAATATTGTTGGTCATTTTACTATAAATAGGTGTTGTTTTACTATTAATAGGAATTGTTGGTAACTTTACTATAAATAGGTGTTGTTGGTAATTTTACATTACATATATACTATTGTTAATTTTGCTTTAAATATGTATTGTTGGTAATTTTACTATAAATAGATATTCTTGGTAATTTTACTACAACTAGTTAATGTTAGTAATTTTACATGAAATATATACTATTGGTAATTTTTCTTTAAATATGTGTTGTTGGTAATTTTACTATAAATATGTATTGTTTGTAATTTTATTGTAAATAGGTAATGTTGGTCATTTTTTACAATAGTTATGTTGGTGTTTTTACTATAAAAATGTATTTTTTTACTTTCATAGTGTTGTTTTTGTATTGGGGTTCACTATTTGCCGATAGCTGGGATCCTAACAGGTGCTACCACCCCCAGATCTGGGTGGAAATAGGAACAACAGCAGTTCAGAGGTCGCTCCAAACTCCCGTTTAGAAAGCTTGCTGGCGGATGTAATTTATCGACAACAGAAATTTAACTGAGTATTGTAGTAATAGACAGTGGTAAATTCGGCAAAGAAATCCGAAAACACATAGGAATAGCGGATGATGCCTTACAGAAACTAAGTAAAGTATTAAGAGGCAGGAAAAAGTCTACGAAAACACAATAATGCTGAACTAATATGTGGAGTAAAAGATAGCAATTCGAATTGAGGAAGGCTCATATCAGGTTGTAAGTACTTATTCCCACACGATCGCCGAAGTTATGCAACGTCGAGCCTAGCCAGTAACTAGATGGTTGGCCATTTGGGAATACCAGGTGCTGGATTGTATGTATAGGTGGGGTAATGGATAATGGCTTGGAACTGTTAATCGAACAGTTGGCTTCGTTATATTCATTTACACGCAAATAATCTTGGGAAATGTATGAACCCACTTTTTCTCCCTTGGCGATACAAGTCTTACTAATAGTAAGACATGTATCGCTAAATCATTATTATCTCAACAAAAATTTCTTACAATTTTCTGCCTTTAAACAACCTCTAAAGGGTTGATAAGCCGTAGAACATGAATCGATCAAAATCGGATTGAGGAATCGGAGAGCCGAGTTTGAATTACAATCGCGTTCATTATATTCACTTACGAGCAAGGAAATGTATGAATCTATCTCTCCATCGCCCACCACCTATCGGTAAAGAGCAGGACAGATTGGGTCCTACATCCGTGCGTGGCAACCGATCTACGAGAGGGTCAACACTGAATATACCAACCAGCCAAGCGTGGTGAGGACGGCTACATCCCGGAAGACATTGTCAGTCAGGAAGTGCTTTTTCCGAGGAGTGAGGAGGTCTGGATTTGTTCTAAAAAGCTTTAATCCCCGGCATATTTTATTATGCAATAACTAATCTCCTAAACGCTAACAACTGCTGGAAAATCTCTACATAGGAAGAAGAGATTCGAAGCGAGAATGATGTGCAGATGATACCATGTGCTGAACATGTATTCAATGAGTAAGAAAAATAGGAACTAAAAGAAAACTTCTACTTACAATCAGAAAGAGATTGTCGCCGTTTCTTGGTTACAAAATGGGGAAAGGACTGAGCGAATTAAACACTGACTGGTCATAATGAAGTCCAGAAAAACAGAAGCGAGAGCGTATAAACCATTAAGGTTGTCTTTTTGAGAAACGGTGGCAGAGCAAAGACATGGCGACAAAGACATGTATGGTAGAGGGTCAAAAGTGACGTCGAGCAACAAAAAACAGAATCTGTGAAGAGACACGATGAAGACTTAGAGAGGGACATTGAAACTCTTAGACTGGCGTTACAGAATCACAAAGAACTGTACTAAATAACAGAAACCACATAACTTGTGGACTTTCAACCGTAACAGCTAAAATGGAGAGCATATGTAACTCGACGAGAAAAAAAGAATGACATTATGAAGATGGCGACGTTCCACACAAATAAAAAACAAAAAAGTTTGGAATGAATCCTCCCATCCAGCAAAATTAGAAAGTGCAATAACTGTGAGGGACTTAATAAACTTATTTTTTTGAAAATTCTTTTAGTAGGAAGATTTTATAAATTTTAACCGACAGTAGCACTGGCTATTCGGTCAACTGAATGCCGAATATGGCCTTATAAGAAAACTGCTAATATAACTGTTGTGGATTCCGGGGATGGAATCCTGCACAAATAAATAAACAACGCTAGTAATTGAGATAGAAAAATAAGTGTATTCAACGTAAGAATACAGACTTGAAGTGAAGATTAGTAGTCCAGTAATGCGGGTTAGTAGAAAGTATATGTACAAGTCTCTGTAAGTAAAGCCGTAATCATCTCTCTCTCTCTCTCTTTCTCTCTCTCTGGACACTTGTATAACTCTCTGAGAACACCCTGTGTTTGTCTCCGTATCTCTTAACTTGTCTCCACGTATCTCCACGTATCTCAAACGTATCTCAACAGCAGGTATTCTCTCTGTCAGTATAAGTATACTTTGAACGAGTCCATCTTATGTAAAAAGGGGAGAGCCCCACAACACTAACCATTACTGTTAGCATGTGCTGAAGGGACAGAGTACATAAAAAAGAAGCCTTTAATTCTTCAAAAAGGTTTTTGTAAGAACTTCAAAATAGAGTAGAGACATATATTCCATGCAGGAATTTTGAAATTATATAATTTGGTGATTATCGAAATTATGATTGGTTTTGTGCGGTTAAGTGTATTTTTTTAAAATCATTTCACCCTAAGCAAGACAATAAAGCCACTAACACCCAAAGGGGTTGCTAAGATAATATGAGAAAAACTACTACTTAGGATAGAGGACAATAAAAGAATAAGAAGATAACGATTGGCATTGCATTTAAATTATTGAATATCAAACTTGACTGTGAAGAAGAGAGTTGCATAAGCGAGAAGAAACTGTAAACATAGAACTTACGGTTACATCTAGCTATTTCAATTGTGAAATAATAAGATCCTACCGCCAATCTTCTATTGCGATTAAATTCATAAAGTCTATGTATCATAGAGAAAACTTCATGAGAGCATTTCTACAAAAGACAGACGGAAGTTACGTTAAGATGGTGGAAAGGGACTGAAGACTGAAGATGGGGATGCTAGGTCAGGACGAAGAAAACATAATATTCTTCTTTGGACTTTATCAAGAAACTCTAAATATATAGGAAGTGTGACAGCGATATTCAAATCGTATTGTTTCTATGGAGCAGTTAATGGATTCATTAAACCAATATAATGTTTTGTCCGTATAACCAATACATTTAGTGGGTAGAGGTGGTTGAGTTAGATATCCCCGTTTTATTTTTAATTGCCATTAACCTAAGTGGACCAATTACGGCAAAACAAGGTTCAACTACTGTCGAAGGCCCAAGTTATAATTTTGACTATGTGAAAAGATTATAAACAACATTTCTGTTTTTATATCCTCCTTCCCATGTGTATTTACAGAAACCTCACTTTAGTCAGATGAAGTCTTAAAGGATTGAAACGCGTTACATAAATTTATTTCCAGCTTTGTCATTAATTTTCCTGATGAGCATATACAATTTGGGTAATTGTGTTTTATCTTTGACGTAATGACTTCTTATAGTTTAATGGTAGAACACACTTGTCTTGAAAGATGTTTTCTAGATTCAAAATGAACTGCTGGATTGATTTCTGTCGAGAGACACATTTTCTTTTGTTGGACTTTCGATCTCAAGGGCAGTAGATAAGGACGTCTACTTAAACTTGTACCCTCCAAATTTAACGTTTGTAGTAAAACTGTTATATTCCAGTTTTTCTAGTAAAAAAATCCTAATGTCTCCACCTGTGTGGTGAGTTCTTGTAATTCTAATTCAGACTTTTATTTCTTTTATCTTCGCTATTTTTGTTCTTAAAACCTTTCGGTTAATCCATTCTATAATCGTCTTCAGATTTCCAATTTGATTTGAAAGACGGGGCTTTAAAACAATCAGAGGAAACCATGAATTGAAAATCCTAAACCAACTCATTATGCCAAACATCAAATATTCAATATTTTATACATGCGATCGTTGTTCTGTATATTCCCTTCGTAACAAATAAATACATATTACACTTAAAAAAAAAAACAACAAAAAAACATTGATTGTATTCATACTTTTATCCGCAAGGCTAATGTACGCAACTTCCTTCATTTTTCTCAGCATCCATAAATACTTCTATTATTACTTCAGATATATCAGGTTTTTATAGTCCATCTTTGAATATATTTTTCTATGTACCTTGCGTTTGATTTTAGCGGCAAGATGGTTTCTCCTTTACATGTCTACTACATGTGTCTAGAATGTTACAACTATAGTTGTTGGTCATCCATTTCTCTGGTGGTTAAATGAAGAAACTACACGTTGCGAAGTCGGGAAGTAAGAAGTGTATACTATGAGGATATGTCGGATAGATAACTGTTATCCTTAATATCTTAATGACGGGGAAGTATCATCACGGGAGTCTATTCAACAAACTAACAGTTTTGGGGAAGAATCTAGCCCTAGCTGTGAAGTTCTGAACTGTTGAAATTAAGAATATTGCCATGAAAGTTGCAATAGAGTAGTGGGAGTAGAGGCTTGCAACGTTTCGTCTGGAGGCGAGGGGAGTTTGTAGAGTGGAAAATAATTTATTGCCTACGTAGACGATTTTGAAGTCAAACCTGGAAAATGGAGATTCAGCAGCTCCAGCCCATATATGGTTGGCAATACTCTATTTTTTTATCTGATTTGATTCTTGTAAGGAAAGTGTATGACAGGAAGAGTCAGACATTTCTGGAACTTTACAAGGAACTGGCCATTTTCCCCAACATCTTTACGATGGATTGTATATTTTAGCCAGTTTTTGAAAAATCTCTTAACATCTTTTATCGAATCATAACGTGAATGTTTCCTTTATGATAGAACACACATTATAGCCATAATAGGTTATAAAATAGGATTGATTCGTTTTCTATGGATTATCAACCCTTTGCAGGTTATTTAAAGCCAGGAAATATTTTTACATGGTAAGAAGTTTTTTTCGATAATTATGGCTTAGGGATACAAGTCTTACAAATTAACTCATATTTGGGAGAAGGGTTGGATTCATACATTCCCAAGAATTTTTACGCGTAAGTTTATATAACGAACCCAACAGGAACACGATTCTCGGATCAACAATTTCGAGACATTATCTATTACGCCATCCACGCATTCACGCTTACAACACCTGCTATTCCTAAGCGTCCCACCCCCATCTAGTTACTGACCAGGTACGATATTGCTTAACTTTGATGATCGTACGGGAACCGGTAGTTTCAACGTGATGATGCCGTAAACCCCGTTATAAAGCAGCAGAAAACCAGCAATAAACATATATGGTTGAATAAGAATGCTATAATTATTTTTTAGATGTTCACCGAAATTTATATGAAGTTAAAGCTTTTTGAGAACCATATTTCTTGTATCAGCCTAATAGAATACAAAAGTTTAAATAAAGTTAGAATAAATACGGCCAATGAAATGGAAATCACTGAATAATGGTGTCGCATTTTAAGTTATATGAATAAAATGTGAAAAAAAAATGAAGGAAATTTAATATTTTTAATCTGCTGTTAATTTTATTTAGTTCGGCGCTTGTACCTTCGATTTGTTTGATTTTGTATCGATCCCTGCCGATATTTTTTGCTTCACCTTCCTTTGCAACTTCAAGATACCTCGAGGCCGTTATTATATAGTCGTCTTTTTTTCCACATCGAAATGTTCTAATTCTTGCGATATGTCAACTGTCATTTAGTTTGGGAGCTGAATACATTCTTTTGTATTCTTTCTGACAAATGAATTTCTCTGTCTGATCATCTAGTTTTGGTTTTGGAATCTGTCTTCGAGTCATGGGAACGATGGTCAATGACACAACAATAGTAAAGAAAGAATCATTTTCATTGTCGCTTGTTTCAAAAGTATTCGAAAATACTGGTTTTTGTTTTATTCTTCTGCTCCTTCTTGAATTTGCATACCGGTATTGTCTGGTGGTTCCACTGGAGTGTAAGTAAAAGCAAGCTTCTTCAGTATATAAATAGATTAGTATTCTCACTGGTATTAATAGTTATTAGAACCGTTTCGATGCTCACTTGATTATTTGTCTCTCCACATCTTCCTCTTTCTTTTTTTAAGCTTTATTAAAGTTATCCTCATCATTCCCGTGACCGGGTGTGGTCGTAGGTTTGTTGCTCATCTGGACACCTAACCAGGTCCTTCCTTATGTCTCTGTTGAGTCTAAATATCCGAGTTTATAAGAAGGATCTTCTAATCAATTCAGTGATACCAGATCATTTTCTCTCTGTCATAAGGTGGTACTTTGGGGTAGCAATAGAAATAATGTCTGTTATGATCTTATTTCAACCCTCTCTTCTAGGCGGTGAATATGAGGTCTTCCAGTGGGTTGGTGTTCTTTCGCATTGCGTAATTTATAAAGCGGTCTACGTAAGAAATGTTTACAACGGTTCTGTCGCATCTCAGTTCTAAAGTTTGCGTCTTTCGCTGTAGTTAATGATCAAGTGACATTAAATCTTAATACTTCGGCGCTTTTGTCTGTATTCTATCGTATTTAGTAATTGTTGAGACGGAAAAGGAAAATGCAGACTGACTGCATCAGTAGCTATATATGCTGAGCACAGGATATACCTGGGGATTTCCTCCGGTAATTAGTTGGAGATACGTCTCTAGTTGTGCTGGGAGAACTCTCTGCCTTCGGGCAGGGTGGAACCCAGACGAGGTTATGCTGAAAGGCAGAGTCTCGTCTGGGATGCTAGACAGCTACCCGGCCCGGTTTTTTACGGGGTCTACGCGGAAATTTTTGCCTGAACCTACGTTCTCTGTTTTGACCCCGCATTAAAAATGGCACTGTACCACATTCTGGCTCGCGGGGAGGTAAGGTAAATATCTTTCCTTCGGCAATTAGTTGGAGACTCGTCTCCAGATGAGGCTATGACGAAGGGCAGAGTCTCGGTTTTACACCTCATTAAAACGGCCTTGTGCCACATCCTACCACTCGGAGAGGTAAGGTAAATATCCTTGCTTCGGGAACTACTAGCCTGCCACCCGATTCCCGGTCTTTTAGTAGTGTCTTCTCTTTTACAATAAACCTCTCTTCTTTCATCTACGAGCGTGTTGCTCTTCCTTCACTGGAGTACCCTTTTTATCTGTTTGTAACCTCTTTAAGGATAGAACAGTACTGCTGTTATTTAAGTACTTTTAATTCTACCGTGGTTTCTAATTTTGCCCAAAAGACGTCAATTGCATCGCAAAACAAAAGTGGTCAGTATAAAAACATTTCACTTTTAACTCTTGTATCAGTGAAGAACACTTCGACAGTCAAGTCCAAGTACACTGTCTAGTTTTTCATAAATGCATTTTGTTTCGTTAATTTTGAACGTCTAAAGACATTCAAGGATCCAGTCTTTAATACGATTTTCTATTTTTGACAATATTATACAGTAGAACCTCCGTTCACGAATTTAATTCGTTCCTGAAGGCCGTTCGTAACCCGAAATATTCGTAACACGAAACTATTTTTCCAATAGGGATCAATGTTGAGAAAAAAAAATGACACAGTAAAATAAAATTGGAAAAGAAAAGCACGCCACAATACACGAATGTATACAACATGGCGGTCGACTCAGAAATTATTTCGTCCGGATTATCTCGGTTCGGCATTGTCGTTCGAGAACCGAAATTTTGTTCGATAACCGAGACATTTTCATCTCAAATATTCTGTTAGAAAACCGATTTGTTCGAAATGTGAGTCGTTCGAGAACCAAGGTTGAACTGTATTAAAAATATCTATTCTTGTGAATCATTTTTTTTTTCTTAATTATATTCTGGACGTTTTGAAGTATTCATATTCTTCTATGTGTCGCTTCCCTTCAGAACGAATACGATCATGTCTCTCCACATCTTCCTTTTCCTCTTTTAGGCTTTATTAAGGTTTGTCTTTTCCCCATCCATCCCATGCTTGTTATGTCATCCATTTAAAGAAGCTCGTTAGACATGTAACACGCTACTTTCCTCTGTCCTTTTTGTCTTGAGACACTCTTTCCTCATAATGTATTCTAGAAATCAGAAAGAAAAAAAGAAAGAAAAAAAAACAGCCCTATAGCATCAGCAACAACAAAAACAACAAATAAAACACTTATTACATGAAAATTAAATCAAGACATATGGATCTTCTTTTGAAATCACATTCGAGATGTTTGTAAAAAGTCCCAAGGAAATTAATGAAAATGGATTGTAACAAAACGTAGGATTCGTCATATGTAAAAACTGCCGACAGCTGATGGAAAGAACAATTCGTATTCTTTCCTTTTTGACGGAACTGGTAGGTACTACTCCAGAGTTAGAATCTCCAGCGAACGTATTCCGACCTTTTTGGATGTGCCATCTGTGTAATGGAACGGTCTCGTTAGATAAATTACAGCTGAATACTGAGTTCGATCCTCACTTTCCCCGATACTTTCGGCCTTGTGCCACTCCTAAGTTACGTTTAGAAAATCCTCATCGATACACTGGACCGTCAGTTATCATGCAAACTGATGTGCGTAGTAATTTTCATGTTTCTGTATTTAGCAGGAATTTATGTCTATGGTACTTCGACTGATGAAGTAACTATCAACGAATCACTTGAGGGACTAGATGTTTAATATTACCGTTTTTAAATTAACACATTTAAACGTTTCTATACTTTTGTTTGTGTGTAGGGCGGCGTTTGTATGTGTATATGTTTTTGTTTTATTACTATAAACGTTATTCTTAGTGAATACACGTTTTGAGGTTGCTTTCCCTGATTTTTATGAAATGTAAAATTAATAACCGGCCTATCTCGAAATCTGTGGAAGGAATTGCGATCCCAAGTCTATTAAATATTTTCATAATTAAATTGGCCGCTCGTCTTGAAATGGACCTCCAATCGGTTGTTAACTGGGGCAAGAACTGGCTGGTCAAATTTAACGCCTCGAAAACTAAACTACTCTCTATTAATCACCATAGAGATCCTTCCCTGCCTCCCATTAGAATGTCTGATAGTCAACTTCTTGAGAGCAACTCTCTGCGTCTGCTCGGTCTCACATTGACTGCTGACCTGACATGGAATAAATACATTGAGTCAATTGCTTCGTCCACCGCGAGGAAAGTTGGCTCTCTGTGCCGCGCCAGGAAATTTTTCTCCCCAGAATCGATACTTCAAATATACAAAACAACCATTCGCCCTTGCATGGAGTATTGCTGCCGTATATGGTCTGGTGCGCCTTCTGTTTACCTCGGAGTTTTTGATAGGCTCCAGAGACGGATATGTAATATAATTGGCCCTGATCTGGCATCTCGTCTACAGTCACTCTCTCACAGACGCGCCATCGCCTCTCTCTGTCTTTTCTACAAATACTTTCATGGTAATTGCTCCGATGAGAAGCTTTCACTGGTCCCCAGACTCCATGAATTCAAGCGCCCTACTCATCCCGCTCTACACTGTAGAAACTTTTAAATGTAGCCGTCTCTTCTACTCCATTAGCTTCATACCTTGCACCTCTCGCCTGTGGAACACCCTTCCCAATTACTGTTTCCCTGAGAGCTATAATCTCCAACTATTCAAATGTAATGTCAATCGACATCTCAAGTTACCTTGATCTATCCACTATCCCTCTCCTCATCCTTTCTTCTATCACTCCTATCTGCTGTCGCTCCAAATCTTCTGCAAACCCCTGCATGTTAGTGGCTTCACGCCTTCCTCGGGGCGTAATGCTTAAAAAAAAGACTATGTCCTGCGCATTTACAAACACACATGAAGAGATGAGCACTGATCATTTAAGAATTCCATAGCACATTCCAAACAAATCAATTAATAGAAGATGCAGGTCCTGCTGTCCCACCCGAGGCCAATGTACTGATGATGGTGAGGGTGAGTGTATGCCGATGATATAGGCATTCATAATCGGGATAAGATCCTCGTCCTCTACCAAATGTCCCAGGAAATAGGATTCAAAATAAAACTTTCCAAAACGAAAATTATGATCGGGAATTTAGAATGTAAGCAGTGATGAATCCATATGTAGAAATTCAAGAGGTGGAATTAGTAAAGTCGAAATACTTTAAATACTGTGGTATCCACAATAACTAGAGTCATATTCTTAAATAGTCTCGTCAGATCGTGACTTTAATATGGATGCCAAGCATGGCGCCAAACACGTTCAGAAATATCTAAACTGTCACAACGACTGTCTCTGATCTTTGATTAAAAATGGCTTCGGACGAATGAAGCCTCTAGCTCTTGGTGAGGACCATAATCGAACCACTTGTACTGGCGCTACAGAGAGAAATGTAGAAACTAACAGAGATCACAAACATGGAGGCTTTCAACAGCAGCAACATTTACAATGGATAGCATATGTAAATCGAAGAGAAAATAATAATAAATCAAGATGTTGACCTTCCACAATACTTCAAGTAAAATGTTAGGAAGGAAACTCCCATCAATACTGGAAAGAGAAATAACAGCTATTGGAACTGAGAAAACTATATCTCTGAATAAATTGTTTTAATAGAAAGATCTTGTAAGTTTCGTCTGATAATAGTAATAGCTGATGGGTCATGAAATGTTTCCTCATAAGGAAAAGGCTAATATTACCATCACTAAAGAAAGATTTCACTTCCCGGCAGGAATGGGGCCTGTATCCCTTTTTCCATTAGGGAAATCATTTTTATCTGTATATGTGCATGTGTGAGTGTTTACATATAACAAAAGGTGTATGTTTAGATAAGAGTTTGTTTGCACCTGTTTGCAACTGTGTAACTGAGTTTGCCAGTTAGTTTAGATGCATCATTTGGATTATTTACCTGTAATGCTGTTTCGTTTTTTCGGTCTACAACTTACTCACGATGCACCGGCCAAGGCATGTTTTCTGGTCTGTTCAAATGAATCAATTGCTTTCTACTGCCTGTTCTGAAAAAAAGAAAAGAAAAGGAAAACAAGAAGCATTGATATTCCACATAGACGCAAAGTAATCACAATGATCGATCGACTTTTGCCAAACAAGTAGCCTTCAAGTATTGGCATTTTGTCGTACAATCACTGCTACCCCGGGGATTATTTATTCGCGTCAATTGTCTATTTCCCCGAAGTTCGTCGATTTTTGTTTCATTTCAACCGAATTTACTTCGCTTGCATGATTCATGCATATTACATATTAAGCTTAATGTGACATTCAGTTAACAAGTGTTTTAGTAAGAGCGATAGTAATTGGTTTAGTCTGGTACAAGCCATCGGTAACTGGATGCGCATTAGTGGTGAGAACTAATTAACTGGAAAATAATAATCATATATACACTGATACTGTAATGGTTTACCACTTCTTCTACCAACTATGGGTTAATTCAGTGGTTCGTAAACGGTGCGACGCGCCTCATAGGTGAGGCGGAAGAGGATAGCAGGTGAGGCGGAAGAGGATAGCAGGTGAGGCGGAAGAGGATAGCAGGTGAGGCGGAAGAGGATAGCAGGTGAGGCGGAAGAGGATAGCAGGTGAGGCGGAATGATTGAAAGACAAAGATTTAGAAACAGTTTCAAAAATACACATACCAAAAATAAATATGATTACAAAAATTAAAATATTATTATGGATTACTTGTAATTGCATGCACGAGCCCTAGTATAAATAGTCATAAATAATTATTGACCAATTATATCATTGTAATATTTCTGCATTATATCAAGTATTAAGAATATAGTAACTAGGGTCTGCAAATCTTGAGTAATCGTTATCAGACGTCCTAGTTATAATAATAGAAAATAGACTGTCATATTTGCTTTCACCTGGACGGAAATAAATACAATCGCCTTTTTTTAAAAAACAAAAAAAAACAAAAAAAAATCCCAAAAAACAAGAAACAAGCAAGCCAATAAAACCACTAAGACATAGGGGGATACTAATTGTGAAAGAATCCGATACCCCCCACAAAAAAAAAAACACTTTATTAAGGAGATGGGACAATAACAAAATATGGATTACCGAGACAGAAGATGACAACTGACATTGCATTTACATTTTTTGAAGATCAAACTTGACTGGAAAGAAGAAGCCGGAAGATCGTTCCACGTGCGCGAGAAGAAACCGGAAGTTGATAATCTACTACTGCGCTTAAATACATAAAGACGCAGTAGCAAAAAGGAAAACTCACCAGAAACATTACAATTAAATTATTTATTGGAAATGCATAAGGAAGCTACGTTACGGTGGCGGGAAAGGGAATAATGCCGAGATGCCATATCAGGACCGATAACATTGCTCTTTGGATTTTATCAGGAATCTCTAGATACATAGCAGACGTACTGGACACATCGACGTGGCAGTCGTGTATCGCTAGAACAATTATGACTGAATAGTGAATTTGACCCTCACTGGGTGCCACATACATTCGGCCTACGCTTAGAAAATCACCATAGCAGACGCGTCAAACGCGATGAGGCATCAATATTCAATATTTGGATGAATGGTAGAAATGACCAGAAAAAATGTCTAGCACAGAAGAATGAATAGTAGAGTTAATTATTCCGGTTCTTCGACTTTACCAATTCATGGCATGGCATATTATTGTAGCTTTGAGCTATGACAGAAAATGTTATATGCATAATATATATATATATATATATATATATATATATATATATATATGTATGTATATAAAGAAAGAACAGCAGTAAGATATATAATCCGGTGTTCTTATAGATATTTTTATTTTTACAAAATAGCGCTCAATGTAAATTTACAGAGCATTAATATTATAAATTGATTTATTTAAAATATGTTTTTTTCGCTACACAGTTCTAACCATGTTTCAAAAATGGAAGCTAAAAGCCCCGAATTTAATTTTGTAATTAAATTAAAGACATTAGTTCCATTTCATCCTCAAGCGAATTTTGGAGTAACTTTTTAATATATCTTACGGATAATATATCTTACTGTATTATATATATATATATATATATATATATATATATATATATATATATATATATATATGATTAATGCAAATATGAAATCTATCACTTATCTGATTGATGTTATATTCAGTATCCTGGCACCACAGTTTCTTAGACGAAACTTTTTGCAATCGTTCGGTCCACTCGTCAGGAAGTATCAGCGATTGTCTGGCGATTTTGTGTTTTTCGTTATTTTTATATTAAGTTTAAAAATGATTTATGTGCTTTTTATTAGTGTTACGTTTTTTCTTGGAGTGTGTGTGTGTGTGTGTGTGTGTGAACGCGTATGTATGTGTGCGTGTGTATACGCATGTACGTATATGTATGTGCACACGTGCAGAATGCCTTTGCTTATATTTCTTTACACAATTTTCTTATCTCTTTATATTCTCTCACTATTCCTTTTTCTTTCTTTTCTCTCTCCTTCGGTTCTGAGTGTCATATATATATATATATATATATATATATATATATATGTGTGTGTGTGTGTGTGTGTGTTTGTGTGCGTATGTGTAAGTGTGTATACACACAAATAGTAAAAATAAATGCTAAAGCTTAAAACAAGCTACAGCTTAAAATATAAAAGTTGCGGATCTTAGCATTATTGAATTCATAATATATATATATATATATATATATATATATATATATATATATATATATATATATATATATATATATAACCCCTACAATTAATTTATATTTTCTGTTTATACATAATTTTTATAGATATAAATATTTAAATAAATCCTCTGTTTATAATAAACATTTACCGGCCTGGATATCCGAGAAATTCCATTGAAAATATGTGTCCTCGACTGGAATCGAACTTGTATCCTGCATGGAATCGTCATATAGCCTGACGTATGCTATACCATTTAGCTATAATTTATGATGATGTTGTTTTCTTTTCTTCTTTTTTTTTTTAAATTTTTCATCTTTGTTAGAACTTTCGTCTCTCTTACTTTCCTGTCAATTCCGATCTTCAGTCGTCATCGGGCTCATTTCAGCGGGATTTTAGTATTTTAAGTGTCCCTATATTTCCATAGAGTTTCCCCAAGTTTTCTTCACTCTGAGTATCCCCTGGCGTATTAATAGTTTTATCGTCTCGTTTGGAATATCTTTACGGTTTATCAACATCTTTCGAGTTATTTGAAGCCGAAACATTTTGGATTGGAAGCGTTTTTTTTTTTTCATGTGTCCGGATACATGTCCTACTATTTAACCCATAGCTGGGGGGTTTCTTGGGGTGAAATGACAAAAAATGTATCAATGAGATTATAAAAATAAAAAAGTAGGTCTTAACCCACTTTTTATTTTTATAATCTGTTTTTTCTGAGTAGAATTTCCCGACACGAGCAATTAATGAACACTTTCCGGTATTAATTGTTTAGTCCTTATTAGGAGTATTTCGGAACATGGATAATTTAGCAATGCATTTTATTTTTCAAA
Source organism: Acanthosepion pharaonis (assembly GCA_903632075.3). Classification (NCBI taxonomy): domain Eukaryota; kingdom Metazoa; phylum Mollusca; class Cephalopoda; order Sepiida; family Sepiidae; genus Acanthosepion; species Acanthosepion pharaonis. Next base: position 3,590,873 of record CAHIKZ030005352.1, on the reverse strand, counting down.
TTCTTTTTTTCTCTCAAAGTCATTACATAATCGGATCAGTTTATGAGGATGGATTTTTTTTTTTAAATTATGGTATTTGCCCAAGAGCGTTTTATGACATTATTTTTTTAAATTTTTGATTCTTTCTCAAAGGCATTTCACAAAATGTTCAATTAGTGTGCTTGTTTTATTTTATATAGTTTTTCCAATATAATTTTTTAAAAAAAGTTTATTTAATGACCCATTCAATTATAATATAAAAAACCCCCAAAAAACAAACTGGTTATTTCACCAATATCCCAAGGATATTGTGGCATTGTAACAAATTATGAAGGAATTTTTTATGCTTCATCATTTTATGCAAGGATTTGCAATTTATTCCCAGTTCCGGCTTTACCCTGATATTTCACGATTCGGGTAATTGCACAAAAATAATTCGCTAGCATTGATTCCAATTCCTTTTTTAATTAAATATTTTAAGATCAATACTTGATCAATATTAAGATATACTTTAAATTTCTACGATTTATATGCCGGCGAAACGGGCCAGATATACTCCCTCCTAATTCGTACCCAGGTGCAATTCAGAATAAAACCTGAATCGAATTCTAGGGAGTTTTTGCAGCTTCCAGAATATCAATGGGATGTTCAGGTTGAAATTTTGCATGTTATTTAGATGTGGAGGCTACCATTTTGTTTCTTGATCCTCAATTTTTTCTCTTCCACCCAAATTTTTCTATTAACGCTATATTTTTCTCTCCACTGCTTCGGGGTCAGAAGTTTTGTCACGGATAATAGAATCGACAATCTGAAAAGTTTTAATTCGACTTAACACAGTTTATCTTTCTGTGGCTATTTGGTTGTTTATTTTTTAGCATATCAACCACTATTGGTTATTTAATGTTGAAATCTAAATATTTTGTATGCAAATTTATGAGTTCAACTACAGATATTTCGTGCATAATTTTATACTTTGATGGAAAACATAGATTTTTTTTAGATATATAAATATAAATTAAATTATTTTAAATATATATATTTCGGAGATGAGGAATATGCTCTTGGTAATGTAACTATAAAGATGTATTTTTATACGTTACTGTTAATTTTATTGTCCTTTAGGTATAAAAGTGTATTACGACCTGTGATTTTTTATGTTATAGATATATATATTTTTACTATAATTTATTTTTGTACTTCGTGAATGAGCAAACAAAAATGAAGACACTATTTGCCGATGGCTGGGATCCCAACAGGGGGTACCACCACCTCGGGTCAGTGTGTACTTAGGAAAACATCAGTTTTCATCAAGACCTTCAATATCTTGATCAGAGGGGCCTTCCTGCAGGATATAGTTTATCGTCAAACCCAGGATTATGTTCCTTTGGGAATGATGATGATGATGATGATGATATATATATATATATATATATATATATATATATATATATATATATATATATTGTAATTATTATTATTTTATAAGCAGAGATTACAACAAAAACATGTTGAAATCGCTACACAATAGCTTTCGTGGTTCGGTAATTTGTGCTTCTTCAGGGGATGGTAAGCAACTAGTGATTCTCTCATTTGGAATATATATATATATATATATATATATATATATATATATATATATATATGCATGTTTCATTAAAAACGACAGACAACGTACTACGATTAAGTTTTTGCTTAATTTTCTTGTGTTCGAACAAGTGTATTATTTTTTGGGACACACGGTGTGTAGAAACTGTCCAAATGTTCTATAATTCCGAGTGCTATCGGCTATACTTTTAACCAGTATCAAAAGATGATTTATATATATATATATATATATATATATATATATATATATATATGTTTGAATAAAACAGACCACTTTAAGGTTCCATGTAATAAGTTATTTCACCACAACCCCTTTAACACGGCTCTGGATCATCAGACTTTACTTCCAAATGTTAAAATGAAAAATGAAAAGAAATTCACACGTTTTTGACGGACCTCGTGGAATGTAATTTATTAGGGTTGTTGTAGCTTCTTCCTTTAATGTCGGTCTTCTCCCTCACCCATCTATATCTAGAGACAATACGCGTTAGCCGACACACAGTGGGGTTAAGAATAAGGAATTGAAATGGTACATCTAACCCACTCATATCTTATCTTCTCTCCCACCTCACTTCCTCACTTCGTTAATTTTACATATGCTTGATGCGGTCCGTCAAAAACGTGTGAATTTCTTTTCATTTTTCATTTCAACCTGGTCTGTTTTTATTCAAACATATCGGCTCTGAATTTTACATTGAGCTCTCCTCCTTGGGTCTGCCCGTATTATCTAGTTTTATCTAGTTTTATATATATATAATATATATATATATATATATATATATATATATATATATCATCAGGATGATTTTATTTTCTTCAATATAATTGGGTGTGTGCGTTGTGTGTATATTTTTAGTGTTATAGAGATGTTTTATTTTCCGAACACAGTTAACACATTGTGGCCGTATTCGTAGTTAATATTATTAAATGTTGGCTTTTTCTTTTTTATTATTAAGGCTTACATTATTTTTAATCTTTTTTATATGTGAATGAGGTTATTTTGTTTGTATTTTCTACTGGTATCTTTCGGATAGAGTCTTGTAAGTTTATGTGTGTGTTTAAATATATATATATATATATATATATATATATATATATATATATATATATATATATTACGTTACACTGTCGCCATCTAGACAAGTCGATTTAAAGTTTAAACTTCGTGACGTCTCAGCCAACCCACAAAACTACTAATTTCACTTTGCTGGACTCGTCTCACGCAGACTTTATTCAAGAGAAGCAAGCCATTAAAACTTAGGCAAGTCTTTCATGAACCACACCTCGATCTGCGAACAGCGGGATATAAAACGGGATCTGAGAAAAGTAAGTTGTAATTAGACGTTGTTGATGTTATCTACGCAATCATTAATCGTTGTCGTCTAGTTATTTTACGAGGAGAAAGTTTAGTCTAATGAAGTGGACAGTCTACTTTGGCAGTCCAATTATTATTCATACTTTGGACGAGAAACTATCGGCTGGACACCGGCTTATGCACAATGAACTGGTAATTTACCCAGTTCACCCCAAACATATATTGCTAAGAAGCAATCAGGAGTGTCTCTATGTTTTGATGCTTATGGCGTTCCATCGAACTAATGATGTGAAACGGTTGAAGGAACGTTTGATGCTTTCAACTAAAACAAAAGAGGATGAAGAACTTCTCTTTCTTATTACAAATTCGAAGTGATTAAATTTATACGTAAATAACTTGCGATAATTATCTATCTATCTTGTAATTCTAACTATTTTTTTCATATCTATCTATCTTTTCATTTCTACCTTTTCATATCTATCTATCTTTTCATATAAATCTATCTGTTTATTTCTTTTTTTTAAGCGTTTCACCCCAAGCAAGGCAGGAATCCACTAGAACGCAAGGAGATACAGAAGATTTGGAGCAAGATCAGATAGGAGTGATAGAGGAAAGGATGAGGAGAAGATTTTCAGATCTATCTATCTATCTATCTATCTATCTATTCATATGTATATATTAATCTTTGCCTGTTTTCATCATTTGAAACATATTATCTATCTATCTATCTATCTATCTATCTATCTATGCTAGGATTAAAAACTGATTCGAAGATAAGTGAATATCGTCGCGGTTATTAATGTGGAAATTAGAATCATCGAACTGAATTCATATTCCAAAATCATCTGTTGTGTTCACTTTCACACAAATGTCATTTGAAAATTGAGAAATCTATTTCTTCTCTCCCATACCATGGGTTAAATAGCAAGGTATACTGTGCTCTCTAGCCATGTTTGCCTTCCAATATCTACTCTGTATCTAAAACCATAAACAAAACAGCCGGTAACCACTTTCCGAAGAAGTCATAACAGTTCACGAGTAATAAAGAAATTGAATCGATGAAATGCAATGAGAACCTACGTCTTGAAGAGATATGGCTTAAAAATCTTGATTCCAGAAATTATAATATCCCTGTATTAAAACAGCACCGTTTCTGTCAATTCTTTTCATCAGAGAAACGAAAGACTGATAAGTAAATATATAATAAGTATTTACTATAGAATATACTAAATTGAACATAGAAAATACTGTATGCTTGTTGAGTTCTTCTCAAACACAAAAGTTGCTATAAAACAAAAACATTAGCCTAAGAATTCGTATCGTGTTAAATAGTCACGTCAGCTTGAGACATTCATATGAATGTCATGCATGGTGAAAATCCGTTCAGAAATATCTAAATTGTCAGCCGTATAAAATGTTTTCCCAGATCAATGATTAAAATGGCTTTCGAACGAATAAAGCCTGTAGCTCTAAGCGAAGACCCCCTTCTTATAACCTCGCGGACAAGCGCTGCAGAATCACAAAGAACTGTACCATCTACCATAAACCATATCACTTAAATACTTTCCACAACTTAAATTGATAGCAAATGTAACTCGATGAGAAAATATAGACACAATCAAGATGTTGACCTTCCTCACTACTTCAAACAAAATAATATGAAGGAAGCCTCCATCAATAGCGGAAAGGGCGATAACTGTTAGTGGTCTTGAGAAAGCTATTTCCATGAAAAACTCCTTTAAGAGAATTTTTTTTATACATTTTGACTTGACAGTAGCGCAAATATTTCAGCCTATTTGATCAGGATCCTCATGTCATTGAATATAGACAGCGTTGACGCGTTCACAACATCACTAGGTAAAGAGTTCCATTTGTTTATTCCCCTGCAACCATTTTCGAGTTGCTGTTTCATGCTATTATGTGACCATACATCATCTTGTTTGAGAAAGTGAAGAAATTGTTTACTTCCATTTCATTGGCGCCATTCAATATTTTGTATACTTCACAAAGATCGGAGAAATTGCGCCTTGACTGAATGAATAGTAACTTCGCTTGCATTTAGGCAGAGGTACCTGGGCAGATTGCAATACATTCATCTCTATTTTGTGTTCCGGATAACAGCCCCTTATTCGAATACTTGTTGAATAAATACAGTATAAATGTTAATTTTTACTATTTTGGGGGTACGATTCGTAAAACAATGTTTAATCCTACTTATTCTTTGAAGATTTGGAGAAAATATAAACAAAAAGGAAACAAATACTTAACACTAGGAAAAGGGAGCTGAAGTTCCTTTTGGCATATAATGAGGAAGGTATTGGAAAATCTGATACTTACGGGACAAATTGAAGGCAAGAGAAACAGAAAAACAATGTGACGTCCCCCGGTGTCGCTGCGCCAATCGTGACGTCTGCCTGGCCGCGCCCGCTGTGCTGTCCTAGTCGCGGCGCCAATTGTGACGTCACCCCGTCTGTCTCCGCGCCGTCGCCGTCCTATCCTGTCTTGTGACGACCAATGTGACTTGGTATTGGTCGCGGCACCAAATGTGACGTTCTAACCTTTTGCTGATTCGGATGGGAATCTGGTTAGATTCGGTATCAGCCTTGTCGTTCCCAGCTCGCCTCCAACGTCTGGTTACCGAAGTAACTGTTTTGATTTCTAGTCTAACCTACCCACGTTGTGATTTGATCTTAGGTAGACGAGATCAATCAGTCGCCGGGCCGTAATGCAAGCTGCGTCCGGACAAGGGTAATATCGCACAAGTATATGTAAAAGAAAATAAAGCAATAACTCGAAAAGTTCAAATGTGTTAAAAAAGGATAACAATATTTTATATCTGGTTGCTGAATACAGGACAGCGTCTTCTTCCCAACTCGCTATATGGATTCGTGACGCTTTGTGTTTGTTAGGCGAGTCTTAACATCTTAAGTTGTTTGTTCTTTAAGAAACTGGTTCTTGGTGTATCTTCAGGCGATATTCGTAAAACTTGTTTTGGTGGTGTGAGTCTAAGTCGTTCTTCAAAAATAAATTGTTCTTGGTTAGAAGTTGAGGTCGTGATTTGCGTGGAATCTTTCAGTCGGGTTCCTGTGAGGCGGGTCTCACTCTGCAACTCCAACCCAACTGCTCAGCTGCGAACTGCTAACTCAACTCAACTCAACTGAACTCCCGCAACTCGTTGCGACTCTGCTTATATGGACGCCGATCAAAACCGGGGTGGGCTTGTCGGGGTTTGAGATTTGAACTAGGGTCTCATGGTTCGAACGCAAACTCTCTAACCTCTCCGACTCTAACGTAGCAGAAAGTGTGGCGGTATTCTAATTCAATATTCAGTTTTTTTTTTTTTTTAAATCCTGTCAGGGTTGGTAGCCCCGTTTCGCATCGTTTCGCTGAAGTGAACATAAGATAACGTAAATAAAAGACAAAAACGATCGCCCTTAACCGTATTACACTCGTTTCAAGGAAGTTCTGCTGAGGCATTTTTCATTCATAAATACATTTCAACTAATTCTCTGTCTTTCTCTCTCTCTCTCTCTCTCACACACACACACACACACTCTCTCTCTCTCTCTCTAACCAAATCTGTAAGTACGCGTAGTGTAATGGATATCCACCCGGAATGAGAAATCCGATTTTGCCAATTTCGAATTCCGGTCGGGTTCATTGCATTCACTTAGCTGTAAAATACACTTGGAAAAAGTATAAATGAATCTCATTCCTCCAGATCTGAGTCAAATTGTAGGACGTGTATCTGAAAAATCATTGTTGTTTTCAATAAGAAAAATATTGCTATACACTCACAAAAAAAAAAATAATAAATAAATGAAAAAAAAAAAAAAAAATTATTCTTACAATTCAACCGTCCTATGCATGACGATAAATTATATCCGAGTCCTGGGTAAGACGATAAACTACGTCCAGCAGCAAGGCCTCTGATCAGGAGGTTTTGAGGAGCTGGGACCCTCTCTTAATTGCTGGTGTTCCCAGGTCCACACTGACCCGGGGTGGTAGCACCTGTTAAGGAGTCCCAGCAAATAGTTAACCCCCAAACTGGGGTCAAAACACTATGAAAGTGTAAAAATAGGTTTTAATATCAAAAATAATTTTGTAGTATATGATTACTGAAATGAATTTTTGAATGAAAAAAAATATTACCAGCAATACATTTTTGAAAAAAAATATCTGCAATAAAAAAATTTGTCGGCATTAAATAAACCATTGAGGTTGATATGCCATGAAACAAACCAAACCAAACCAAACCTTACAATTCAAGCGATGTTTCGGCTTTAAATAACCAAAAATTAATGATAAGTCGTAAAATAACACATTAACGTAACTGTCAATTCATATGTCTCTTCTAATATTTATTTCCCAGTATTTTTCTAAGTGAATTATATACAATAATGAACAGAACGTTTTTTCTTTATGCTTCTTTTCTCTAGCCATAACAGATGTCAGGCTAATGTAAACTTAGATGAAATTAACGAGTTCCGGCCTGATTCGAAAGCTCAACTCAGAGATAAGCAAGTAATCGAAATCCCTAATACTCAGTTCGACAGACCTCACAGACAATACAATGATGTTCGGAACGTGACTGGGAAGTGATATTTTTATGGCCGGCAGGATGCATAGACGCTAGATAGAAGCGTTGATCTACATGTATAAATAATGAATTCATTTTTGACAGGCAATGTGCTAGTTTATAATCTTCCTAGACCTATCTATCTATCTATCTATCTATCTATCTATCTATCTATCTATCTTATTCTGATGGTTTCTTTTTATTCTAATTCACTTCACTCTCCAAGCAAGGTGATAAAGCCACTAAGACGCAAGTATATTAGTTACAATGAAAAAGAAAAAAAACCAAAAGAAAGCCTTATTCAGTAGAATGATTAATAAAAGGAGACGATTAAAAATACAGAAGATGACGATTGACATTGCATTTAAATTTTTGAAGATCGTATTTGACAAGAAATCAAGAAAGCGGAAAGCAGTTCCACAGAGGAGAAGCGTCAGAGAAGAAACTATTAGAATAGAACATACGGTTACATTGAACAATTTTAATAGTAAATGGTGAGACCTAATTGGCAATCTCGTTCTAAGCTTAATGTTGTGAAATCGAGGTACGAAATTGAAAAACTCATCAGAACAATTTCCGTGAAAATATTTATAGAAAACGTACAGGGAAGCCCCGTTACGGCGGTGGGAAATTGACTGATGTCGTGATGTCAAGTAAGGACTGAAAACATTGCAGATTCTTCTTTGGGCGTTCTCAAGAAACGTAGATGCATATCAGTAGCATCAGACCAGATGTAACAGGAATAAACAATGCACAAGCCAATGGTAGACTTATAGAATGGCGGGATATATTCTCCATCTGTCTATATTTATGAGATGAGGCATTGTAACTATTTACACTATTTACATCGCTCCTTGCTTGTATTTCCATATTCACGAAGTTTTGGCCGTTGTACGCTCCGGCCTCCTTCAGGTGATATTCATCGGAATTTCGAACCGAACCCTTTATTTAGTCCATGGGCATAGATTGTTTTAATTCCACGGGCTATACTTTTTTTGGATATCTTAGTGTGAGTTATTTCCCCTTAGTAACTCAACCGTCCTTTTTATATCCTACGCTGTAGCCAGTTATTAAACTCACGACACTTTGGTTCACTTTCTGGATTACACAACCAAATCCTTTATTCACTAGGCCATATGTCCTTGAGGACAGTAGTGAGTGAATTTTTGGAACTTATAAACTTAATATCTCAGTAATTATTTTTAACCAGAGCTCATATTACAATTTTTTATTAATGTTGTTTTTTCTCTAGTTTTATGTATTAGTGGTTCCCATATTGTATTCGTGTCTATTCTTGGCCGGCTTAGGATTTTTGTGGCCTATCATATGCACAGATTACTTAAGTTAAGATAGATTCTACCGAATAAATTGGCTAGGAATTCCAGTGAACAAAATGTTCTAACAGCAGACCTAGCAATTGATTCAGTATTCATTGTTCATATTATTCATATCTAAATTGTCCCGTATTTTTTTAGATATGTATGGATATATGTGTAGGGGAATATGCCTGGATAAAACGAAGAAATAAACACAGCCCCACAAATTTAAATAAATATTTATTATAGAGTATTACATTTCTTTCAAATTGAAAGAAATGAATTATAAATATGTTTTGCAAAACAACTTCACACAAAATATTTTGTTGTCGTCTTTAAGATACAACCGAATCAATTGCGTTAGTACAGAAGGGGAAAAGATACATCTACATGTAAGAATGCGTGTGTCATGTATTTACGTTGTTTTATGTTTGCGTGTAATTCTGTAGAGTCGGCAGCTGATAAGAGTTAGCCAAGCCGACAGGTGAATTTGCGTTATTGAAACTACTGCTACTTGTTGACAATAACATGATTCGTATGTTTTTTGTGTCAACATCGCTAAGTCTTTTTTGTAATATAGTATACTCGAATAAATATTAAAAAAAATGTGAGTAATTAATTAAGGTTTGAGAAATTCAGCTCGTATAAGAAAACGAACGATCAACCCGGGTCAGAGATTAAATGAAAAACTAATTCTGCGAACAAACATGATCGCTTTTATAACCGTCTCTCCCCGCAAAAAATTACATTTATTAATCTCGTAAGTTTATTCGTTAATAGATATTTTCCAATTCTTAAATATCTATTTTAAGGAGGGAAAATATGGTTGATCATTTGCTGAAGTGATGCTTCAAACTTCGTAGTAGACAACAAATGTTAATTTCTGGAAATTCAAAGACTATCGCGCGTTTCATATGACGTCGCTGATTGTTTAATATAGGCGAATATACAAACTCAGATTCAGCCTACAAAATGCACAAAAATAAGCCAAATATTCTGTGGGCCGGTTTTAGTACAAAATTGTTGTTTTTTTTATTGATATCATTTAAATCCACTGAAATTTACTACAATTCATTAACGGGGTTCCACATATGCACGCATGTTCAAACCGCACGAGAATCAATTTGCCAAGAATGAATTTGAATCAAATTTCAAGCTTACGGGTGCAATTTTAAAAAATTCCTGACAAACATAACCGCAGGTTGATCCAAGACATGTGAATGAAATTAGGTAGGAAAACCTGTTCTGAAGCCGTCGATACTTGTGCTAACACGAATTTAAAATCAGTTGTGGTGAAGGGTTTCAAGCGAACAGAGTTGTTCAACTGTTGATCACGACAGATTATGCGTTCCCTTCCAGACAGTGAACTTAAGTTTCGCCTAGCATATTTGCGGTATCAACAACAGGCTGGCTCTCTGGATACTGAAGGACCTCAAATGTGCCTACGCGGGTAATGGCTTGGCAAAGGGTTTGTTCGAAAACAATATCTATCTATCTATCTATCTATCTATCTATTAGGGAAAATGTATGACACAGTGGAAAAAGTATATTTGTGACGCATTTTGTTCTTCAGGACGACCTCGGACTCAAGGACCAAACGCGTCACAAGTGAACCTTTTCTATTTTTTCATACATTTTCCCCAATATTATTCTCGATATATAAAAATATCTATCTATCTATCTATCTATCTATCTATCTATCTATCTATCTGTCTGTCTGTCTGTCTGTTTATTTACTGATTAGCATATTCAATGTACAATGGACACTTTCTTTCCCTTGCATATATCCTTTGTCAACAGACATTCCGACAGAAAATTCAATAATTAAAACATTTAACGCTACTTTTTTTTATACTGAAGACGGAATAAAAGTAATTTCTTCATGCCAACTGATTTGACTTTTTGTCGGTAGTAATGTCCAAAAAAAAAGTTATTGTAATTCACAATCATTTCTCCAGGCAAAATATCTAATTATTGTCAGGAGACACATAGTTAAATTTTATATCTTCTTTTTATAGATGTTGCTCATACTAAATAATCAATAGTCAATAATGGGACTTTGCTTTAAAGCTGCTAGCT
>CAHIKZ030005352.1:3415000-3575000 GCA_903632075.3 Acanthosepion pharaonis | reverse complement strand
ATATATGCAATTTTATATATATTATTTATATATTATGTGCGGTACTTATTGGAAAACGGTCAATATCAGTGATATGGCTAACATATTTGGTTGGACTGATGTGAGTTTGTGACTCTGGGTTTCATGCTCTCTCTGATCATATATATATATATATATATATATATATATTTATGTACATTATGTATTTATATATATATATATATATACATTATGTATTTATTTATATATATATATTGAGTTGTGTGTATATGACACTATTTATACTATTCGGATTATGGTCCTCATCTTTGTTGCCATATTTACCACAATGTTTCGGGCGTTTCGGCTTCTTCGGGTGGTTGGAATCCCGAACTGAACCCATTTATTTCGCTCGCTGTGGTAGACTGTTCTAGTTCCATGTGACATGTCTAATGGATGTCCATTATCAGTTATCTCCTGTTAATTCACCTCCCCAAGTTCTGCACTGCTTTAACCAGGTATTGAACTCACAACTCTTTTGGGTCCTGTCACTGGATCTAACCAACGCCTTTATCCACCGTGCCATGTGTCCTTGAGGACATCTGTGTATGAATTTCTGGGACTTATAAACTTAATGTTTTCAGCCACCATTTTTACCAGTGCTTATATTGCAATTTTTGCTGTTATCATTGCATGCTTCTTTTTAACAGAGTTCATTATTATTGATTTTCTTTGGCACCCCTTATTACTGGTTCCCATATTGTATTCATTTCTATGCTTGGTCGGCTCAGGAGATTTTTGTGGCCTAGCATAGGTGCTGATTCCTTAAGTTTACGAATTTGCCAATGATGTTCTTTGTCTATGATTTCAACCTGATCCCACAGAGGGCGGTGATCTCTCTTTTCTCTCCATATGTGGTCAGCCATGCCTGGTTTTTCCACTTCCCCTCGTGTTACAGCTTACTGGTGTTCTTGAAGCCTTACCTTAAGGGGGCAGCATGTCCCTTCTTTTATATTTTTCCGCAGCTGCACGGGATGGCGTACACACAGTCTTTAATCATTTTCTCCTCTATGGGAATCTTACTCGGGAGAGGTATCTACGAAATATCGTGCAGCTTTTGAAGGTTGTCCTGATGTTGACTGCAGATCCTTTATATTTTCTCCGATAACCCCTTCACATAAGGCAGACAGACTGTTTTCTGAGTGTTGTTGTCCTCCTCAATACCTGGTTAAGACAGTGGAGAACTTGGAGAGGTGAATTAACAGGAGATAACTGATAATTGACATCCATTAGACATGGCGCGGGGAACTAGAACAGTCTACCATAGCGAGCGAAATAAACGGTTCAGTTGGACATTCTAACCACCTGAAGAAGGCCGGAACGTACAACAGCCGAAACATTGTGATAAATATGACATCAAAAGTCTGAATAATATAAATAGTGTACATAATACTTCATCTCAGAAATATAGACAGATACTGTGTGTATATAAATTTGTGATCCTGTGTTTCACGCTTTTGTGAACATCAGACAAAATATTTTATTTTTTAAAAAACGCATCTGCTTGTGCTTGTTTGTGTTTCATTATGTTTGGTGGTGGGAGGAAAATGCTCTGCGTTCGTTTGGGATGTCTCACACATACAGACACAGACACACACACACACACACACACACACACATATATATATATATATATATATATATAGACAAACATACCCATAAAAACAACCCGAGATTAGGCTCAGTATTGGTATGTTCGTGTGAATTAAAATGCGTACTCCTGTATGCATGTGTTTCTGTATGTATGAGAGTGTCATCCCAAACAAACACAGAGAATTTACCCCGTCCCACCAGCATAATCAAACACAAACAAGCATAAATAGATTCAATTTTAAAAAAAAACAAAGAGTTTGTCTGATGATCACAAAAACGTGAAACACAGGGTCACAAACACATATCCACACAATTTAATATGTTAGCTCTATCACTGATATTGATCTCTCTCTACTAAGTACTGCGCATATATATATATATATATATATATATATATATATATATATATTGTGATTGTGTATGTATAAAGTAAAGTTTTGATAATTTATTTGTGTATTCTTTACATAAGCGATGACATTAGAATAGATTTTCATTTTAATTCTAGAATATTTTATTTTCTTAAGATTATTTTATATTTAATATGTTTCTAATTGATAAAAAAATTGGGTAATTACTTTTGTAAAGAAATGATTATACTGCTATTCACGAAAAAAAATGTTTATAATTTTAAAAGAAATAAGCTCTTTATAATTGATGCTTGTGTAGTCTTTTAATTACCAATTACATTTTTACCCAGTTTAAAAATAATTGAATGATGTAAGCTCATGTTTGTAAATAAGGTTTTTGGCTAAATGTTTAACATTTTCGTATATGTGTTTTTATAAAACAAAATTATTAAAGATAATTATTAAAAATTCGATATAAAAGAAACTATGGATATTTTAACATTCATTTATCCATTATTCATTTTTTAACGTTATCATCGTTTATTAAAACAAAATGATAGAATGATGTCGAGTTTAAACTGGAAAAGCTAAACAAAAATAAATTTTGCTATGTTTTTCTAAGGCTCATTTCTTCTTTGAAACATGCTGAATCAAAATACATGTACTTTTTAAGGGTCTAAATATTTTAGTTTTGGTGGTTAACCAGGACACACATATACCCATACACCCATATACACAGACATACAGATGAATGCTTTTTATTATAGAATATATTAAGTTATATTTAATGTTGCACAGGGCCAAGCAAATCTATTGAAAACTGTATAAATGACATCTCAGAGAAAAAAAAAACAAACTTCCTGAATATCTTTATACAACAGGCTTCCCCAGATTTAAAAAAAAATAACTTAACTTAGGAGCAAAGAAATGAATGATGAACTGCCTGCTATGTAATATCTGTCCATTTATATGCCAGTGGATGCTGTGCAATCACCTCCCAGGTGAAGAGCAGACTTGAGGCAAAGAAAATGGAAATAGATCTAAGAACACACAGAGGTCATTAAAAGATAAGAATGCCGATAACCTCTTCACTATTTTTTGGACCAGTCTTAATTGTTTTATAACCCTTCACGCAGAACTTTTCACTATCAGTTCAAGAAAGACATTCTTTGTCACTAACACACAAAAAAGAGAATGTCTCATATCGAGAATATTTAACCTCGAAAAATATAAGAAAAAAATTAATTATTTTTAATAATATGTGGAAATCTCAACCATTTGCCTGATGACGGTCGCGAGACCGGAAACCCGTGTAGCAAAATTATGGAAAATAAAGCACAATATATATTTTTTTAAAATCCACATTTACAACCAAAAACGTTTGCGGTTTCTATCTTCTTTTTAATATACACACTTTTCTCTCGTTGGAACTACTATAACCTCTTCCTTATATATATATATATATATATATATATATATATATATATATATATATATATAGGTAACGGCTTGGAGAATTTGACACTTGTAGGATTTATTGAAGACAAGAGAGACAGCGGGTAACAGCGAATAACCTTCCTAATGAGCTTGTGTAAATGGCTGGCAGAACTGGCATTAGCAGGGACTGTGAAAAAAAAAACTTGCAAATGATGGTGTTACAAATGACAGGAAGTTGCGCGAAGCCATGATCTCTAACGTCTTGAAGGGATGGCACAAAGAAGATGAACAAGAAGAACACTACGTTTGAAGGTCCTGGTTTATTGGTCATCTGTTGTATATTATATGTGATGTGTTAACAAGATACAGTTGAGGACAGTACCAAGATGGATGCAGGGAATAGTGAAAATATGTCCTAAAAGACTTTAGAAGAATCAAGAAAGAAAACTGTGGTATGAATTTACTTAACTTCAACTGACGCATATCCTCGTGAGTGAAATTCAATGTGAGGCTCTGATTTATTTCAATTGTCATGGCTTTCAAGATATTGCAAAACAACGCTCTACGGTAAACCTTCCTTAATGTTTACCACAGTTAAGAATATTATCGTTATCTATTTTTCTTTTATCCTTATGATCATCACTTCCTTTCCACCTTTTCCTTCAATTATATTGCATACCTTCCCACATTATTAACATTTCAGTTGTAACATTCTACCTTGAGCCTTGTAATGAGTTAATTTTGGGTCATAATAAATACACTTTCTATCAGGTCATCCCATAAGTTCTGTCCGAATTTTAACTTTTTGTTAAAATGAACTAAATTTAAAGGGTATTTTATAATGTCTAATGGAGCTGAACATTAATTTTATGTTTAGATGCATTTAAACTGATCAAATTTTATTTCAGAGAACAATAAAATTAAATTTTGTTTGATTAAAACCCTGCTAACATGGAAGTACTCAAGAATCATTCGAGGCACATAATGCTTTATGAGTTCAAGAAAGGAAACTCGGCAGCCGAAGCGGCTAGAAACATTCACTTAGTTTATGGAGAGGAACGTGTGAATGAAAGAACTTGCAGAAGATGGTTTGCAAAATTCAGAGGTGGAGATTTCACCCTTGAAGATGAAGATCG
This sequence comes from Acanthosepion pharaonis, assembly GCA_903632075.3. Taxonomy (NCBI): domain Eukaryota; kingdom Metazoa; phylum Mollusca; class Cephalopoda; order Sepiida; family Sepiidae; genus Acanthosepion; species Acanthosepion pharaonis. Next base: position 3,570,469 of record CAHIKZ030005352.1, on the reverse strand, counting down.
AACCGGACGTCCAGTTGAGTTTGATGAAAATCCTGCTTTATCAGTTGAGGAATTGGCAGTGGTTCTCAGTTCAAACTATACAACTGTTCATCGTCATCTTCAACATCTTGGAAAAGTTCCTAAACTTGGACAATGGGTGCCTCATGAATTGTCTGAAAACAACCTCAACTCCCGAGTTGACATCTGCTCTTCCCTCCATTCTCGCTAACTTGTTTCACCTTTTTTGGATAGACTTGCAACTGGCGACGAAAAATGGATCTTTTATCGAAATGTTAAGCGTCGTAGACAGTGGCTTGGTAAAGGGGAAGAACCCCAGCCACAACCGAAAAGGGAACTTCATGGGCAAACGGTTCTTCTTTCAATCTGGTGGAATCGCCAAGGAATAATCCACTTTGAATTCTTACCACCTAATGCAACAATTAATGCTCAAATATACTGTCATCAATTAGAACGTTTGAACCAAGCTTTGAGGAAAAAAAGACCTGCTCTAGTGAATCGAAAAGAGGTGATGTTTCATCAGGACAATGCGCGACCCCACACAGCAAGAATCACATCACAAAAAGATCGAAGAACTTGGTTGGGAGAAAATTCCTCATCCACCTTATTCTCCCGATCTTGCTCCTTCAGACTACCATTTGTTTCGTAGCTTAGAATCATTTGGAAGAAACAGTTTTGTTACACAGGAAGAGGTTAAAACTGACATTTGTGAGTTCTTTGAATCAAAGCCAAAAGAATTTTACAGTAATGGAATTAGTAAGCTTGTTAATAGATGGAAGGAAGTCATAGATAATCAGGGAAAATACATTGTTGATTGAATCTGTAATTAAATATAACATTTGGTCACTTGTTTTCTTTATTCAAAATTCGGACAGAACTTATGGGATGAGCTGATAGATGTGTAGATTTTTGCGTTGACTGATCCTGACAGAATATCAAAAAAGGAAAGAATAAAGAATAGTGAGGGAAAGCAAGAAGAAAGGACTAAGCAATAGCTGCAAAAAGATAGACGGCATGGTTGTTAGCAAAAGGATGTGTCTAAAGTGCGAATTTCAAATCAAAAATACCAAAATCTACTAAGTCTCCACAATATTCCAACACTTTGAGATTCCGACTCACAACTCTGCGAGAAAAAGTTTTTATTAATTAGGCTCTACAATAGGAACTCAAATGTTAGCTAAGCTTGGTTTAGTCCTGAACAGGGATTTAATAAAGAGGAATTTAGTTAGGAACTGATCCACTTTATTAAGCATAGTTTGTCAAACATTCTAACCCAATCTATAACGGTACTCCAAAAACTGAAAGTGAAACTGATATATACAATCCATTGAAAAAGTTGTTGGAAAAAATGTCAATTAATTCTGTCGCTCTAGAAAGAAACTGACACCTTCTACCATGCTTAACTTTTTACAAAAGTCAGTTTAGACTAAAGATGGGGTATTTTTTATCTCTTATATTTTGAAGCTCCACAGTTCCCACTTCCTGGCATTAATAATGATAAAAATCATTTAAACAGGCTTGTCGGGTAACATTTATTTCCCACTTTGCAAGCCTATTTTATACTCTATCGCGATTTTTCTGGCAAATGTTTTAGTTCCATTCTTTAGTTCCACCAGCTCAGATGTTTCAGCAGGGGTGCATCTGACTACTTCCACGGAGTCGAATCATCCCCATTTCTTCTCTGTTTCTCAGTTCCGCGTAGCTTTTTTTCCTGGAGAACTGCTTCTTTGTGGAACCGACTCCTGCATACTGCTTCCTTGAGTACTACAATCATAAACTCAAGGGTCAATCGTTATCTGTCATTTTTTTTATCCTCATGATCATCACTTCCTTTCCACCTCATCCTTCATTCATATTACATACCTCATTCATCATTAACATTACAAGCTGTAACATTCTACCTTGAGTCCTCTCGGGCATTGCAGTGAGTTAATTTTTGGATAGAGTAAATACACTCTCTAGATCCATAGGATTATGCAAAAATACAAAAGGATGGTCCGAAAGTGCGATTTTCAAATATGAGATACCAAAATAAAACAAGTTCGGAAATTTAAATATCTGGGAAGTGTTTTAACAGGGTAGGGAAAGTGTAACTTTGAAATCCGAAGGCGTATTGTGATAGCCAAGGAAGCATTTCAAAAGCTAAGCAGAGTATTAAGAAATAGAAAAACTTCGCTCGATATAAGAAAAAAAAAACGCACTAAAATGTTACGTGACATATGTCCTCTTTTTTGGCAGTAAGGTGCTGGACAATCTCCTCAAAGATGGAGAAGAGACTTGAAGCAACAGAAATGTGGTTCTACAGAAGGATGCTGAGGATACCACGGACCGAACATGTGAGCACCGACGATGTTTTAGAGACAATATAAACAGAAAGGAAACTTTTAATGAACACTAGGAAGAGACAGTTGAGGTTTCTGCGACATATAATGAGGAAAGATGGCTTGGAAAATTTGATACTCATAGGATAGATTCAAGGCAAGGGAGACAGAGAAAAACAACGAATAACATAATTGTGCCGTGGAACAGGGTTTAAGAGAAATAACAAGATGACAGAATTTATTAAGAGCTACAAAGGACTGGACGTTCTGGAGAGCCACGATCGCCAACGTCTTGATGAGACATACTTTTTACTATTGCTATACAGTCTGAGATTAATAGATATTTATAAGATATAGATTCGTCTAGCATAAGGTACAATGTTTGTGACACCCCATGGGAATCATAATCAGTACATTGACAATGGTCTGCAAGATTGAATTCGTAAAGCTCTTATTATTAGAAACTTAGACTAGTCTGGCATAGGGGTAAAATTAATGAGCACCTTTAACAACAACTGTAAAATATCGTGTCCCTTCCGATTGAAAGCGTACAATTTGCTTCGTAATTAGGAAGCTGCCTACAGCGAATTGTAAATCAAAGTTGCTGTATAATGTTTCCTGAAACTCCAAATAAATAACAGAGACTAATTGTGGCGGTGTTATCTTGCTCATTAGAGTCACTGGGGACCTCATAAGCATTAAAGATTCTGTTGCCTACAGAAAGATTTATTGCAAATCCTTGTCCCATTGGCAATATTGAACATAACTCTCTGTTAGCTCAAATTAATTGATTTCCCTGGACATGCAACTAGACTCCAGAACAAACCGGACGGTTTCAGATGACGTTACATATTCTACCAATGTCACCTAAACAGATGCAAGATATTAAGAGTAAATAGATATGAGATTTAAAAAGGGGAATGCTTCAAGCGAAGACACTGCTATTATTTGAAAGTCTACTCGTAAGTAACACAGCTGGGGAAAAATAAGTGGTCTTTACTTGAGCCTGTCGACGTGCGCGTAATGTAGCGTTTATAAGCGAGAAAAAAGTGAGTTCGTGGTGGCGAGTTCAAACTCCAGCCGAGTTGGTATCTTTCGCCCAAATGCCGTTGGCAAAATACTGTTTGTATAAATCCATCTTTTCTTTCACCAGCTATGGATTAAAAAAGAGAGCTGCCAGTTTTGAATTCAAAACCGGCTGCGTTTAAGGCTAGCGCATCTACTCTGTAAAACCATACTGCTACAGAAGCCATAAAAGCTGACGCCCCGATGTCTACAGGCCAACACACACACACACACACACACACACACACACACACACATATATATGCATGTGTGCATGTGTATGTATGTATATGTATGTGAAAAGTGTGTGTATATGGATATAGATGAATATGTGTATGTGTGGATATGTGAATATATTTTTATATTTTTATATGTGTGTACATGGGTATATGTATGCGTGTATGTGGGTACACGCCTATGTGTATGTATATACGTGTATATGTTATTGTGTATGTGTGTATTCGCATGTGTTTTCGAACATAGAAATATAGGTCCTTGCTGGATTAGATAATCGTTATATTTATTTTTTATATGTTTATATTTGATTTGTAACCCGTAGTCGAAATTAAATTTGTCAAATTTCCTCAATTACAAGCGGCCCTTTAAGTAAACGCAATTTTACTTTCCTTTGCCCCATCTCTCTCCCCCACCTGTCTTTCCCTCCCTCTTACTCTAACATTAGATTGTCTATGGTGTGTGTATGTCACCACGAAATGTATCTTTATGCATTAGACATCCGACAACATTCATTTTTCTCTTATTAAAACCCCTTCTACCCACCTCTCCTAAAATTCTCTCTTTTAAGGTTTGATCTCCCTCCTCCTCATACTTACACTCTCTCTAAATTCTGTTTTTATTTCCGGAGTTGTTTTTTCTGATTTCTTTTTGAATTTGTAGGTCTGATGAATTTGATCGTATTTACGATTCCAATGGAATAAATTATGACCATGGAATATTAGTGTTTAAGCCTTTTTATTATATATATATATATATATATATATATATATATATATATATATATATATATTTTGAACCTAGTTTTAGTTTGAGTGAAATAATCACCAACATTGCAACTGCATATATATTACCTATCTTATTATCTATGTTATATATTTTACATATCTATAAGTGTACCATTCATCCATGCTTAGAATACTGCTGCCACATATGGCTCGGTACCCCTGCTATTTACCTTGAGCTTCTTGATAAAATCCAAAGAAGAATCAGCAATATTATTGGTCTTGATGTGGCAGTTCGGTTTCTCTCACTTTCCCACGGCCCTAAGGTTGCCTTTCTATAAATACTTTCATAGTAATTGTTCGGATGAGCTCTTCGCTATGGTACCGAGATTTTTAAATTTAAACGCAGTACTTGATTGGTGTCGAGATCTCATCTATTGACAGTTGAGCTGGCTAGATATAAACATAAATTCGATGTTAACAGTTTATTTTCTCGCACTTCTCACTTGTTGAACTCTCTTCCGGATCCATGCTTTCCAGTCAACTTTAAACTGAAAAAAATGAAATGCAATGTCAATCGCTATCTACTGTCGGCCTGATTTCTCTTTTTTTCTTTCCCACTCATTATTAATGTTTCTGTTCTGAATTCTTCCACACCCTGTAACCCTTTGTGTCTTAGTGGCTTTAAAGCCTTTCGTGGGGTGATATCGATTAAAAAAATAAGTTGGATATAAATTTCTCTTCTTTAAAATGCTAGAACATCTCAAGGACATAAAAGATGCTGAACAGTTGAGGTTTTATGAAGACAGCTGTTGAAATGAATATATGCACGCAGGAATAGTGGTCTTTTTCAGTTTTTGTTAGACATTTTCATGACGGTCGTCCTCGAGTATAGAATCCAGAGGTTGGCAGTGAATATTTCGGAGACAGTAGGAAAGCGAAGTGCAGGTTCGCAGTGGATATCACAACAGAGTGTAGTTCATCCTTCTCCTGGTCGCCTTTGGTCCTTCCGGTAGGAGGAAACAAGATGGCCGCCTTTATACACAACGAATACAGTGTTGTGCGGCTTCTGATTGGTCAACCTTCTATTGGTCGACTATAAAGGGAAATAAGTCATTCTGTCTCGCTCACTAGTTATATATAATATACCCCAAAAACCGTAACAGTTTTTAGTTACTTTCTCGCAGGTTTGTTTTATTACACTTTATCATCACAGATGAGAAGAGACTTGAGTCTAGGGTACTACAGAAGGATGCTGAACATGTAAAAAAGGACGAGTCCTAGGCATGACAATAAACTACATCCGGCAGCAAGGTCTCTGATCGGGAGATTGGAGGTTTTCAGGAGCGTGGAGCCACCTCTTAATTGCTGTTGTTCCCAGGTCCACCCCGACCAGGGGTGATAGCAACATTTCGGGTCCCAGCCAAAACCCTAAACAAAACATTATGAAAGTATGAATATACTTTTTATAGTAAAAAATATCAGGAATATATTTTCTGTAGTTGAAGGTATAAAATTGTGTTCAAAATATTTAGATTTCGACATTAAATAAGCCATAGAGATTGATATGCCGCTAACAAAATCAATGAATAAAACAGCCAACATGAAAGAACTTTCTGTTGTCACAGTCTTTAACACTTTCACTGATGTATTGTTATAGCATTATTGACTGGCTGTGCTGGCCAGTTTTGGGAAGATTAGGAATTTGTATTTACTGGATGTAGATAATAACGCATTCTCATTAGTACCACAAATTTGTGTTCGATTTAATAGTCTGCAGTGTCGACTACGCTAAACTACACCTCAATATACAATTAATAAAAATTAATCAGAAACGATGCCGTATTGTATGCTACTCTCTGGCTACGTGTGCTTGAAATAGGACTAAGCGTCTGTTTATGGCACAAACATTAGGGTCCGATATTTCACAGTCTTGAAAACACACACACACACACACACACACACACACACACACACACACACACAAGCACACACATATGTATGTGTGTCTTGAACAATAAAAGATTAAAAAAATAAAATTTCAGACACGCTGGGTTGTATATTAATATATTTTGTTTTATTATTTAAGTCGGGTTCCTCGACTTTTCTGGCAGAATGGCCATCATCAGGAGAAAAATTCCTGCTTTTAGTAGTAGTGAACAACAGGAGTGAATGACTGTCTCTGAAGAAAGAGAACTTTATCTGTAGTTTTCATTTTTTTTTATCGTTAATTTTGGTCAATTCTTGTATTGGTCAAAAGGCCTCTTTAAAGTTTTTTTATGAAGAGGCTGGGAGATTTATGAGTCTCAGGTTTACCTTATTAGTCATTCTGACAGCTTTATTGGTTGATGGGAAGGAAATGTGTATGTTATGTGTATGTTATCTTTTAGTTTTTTGGGAGTATGTGTGATGTGTGTATGTGTATATATTTGTGCGAGTGTGTGTATATGAGAGACATCAACAACTCTGCAAGCATGTTTGCGATGGGAAAATATTGGTGGGATGATCTATGGGATTACATATTAATTCTATGTGTGTTCTTTAGTCTGTGGTGAGTTTTTGAGGCGCAAAATCTATTTATCTTCATGCCCTTCAAGTATTTTCCTAAGCTTATCTTTTGTGTCTATTTCTATTCTTTCGGAAATGTTGTTTTCCAGGTAATAACCTTTCGTTGGGAGCATATTTGATCCGATTCCGATAATTATTAATTCTGTAGTGAAAGGGCCATTTAGATTTTCCCACATATTGTTTCTGTCATAGTGTGCATTCTAATAAGAAAATTATCTTATGAATTCTACAGTTAGAGTTGTGGTAGATTTTGAAGGTTTTGTGATGTCAACGAACACTTGTTGACACTTTTGTAATGTCAACAAATACTCGTTGACACTTTCGTAATACTCGTTGTAGTAGAGACTTTGTAATCGCAGACGCATTCTAATTAATCTCGCACTAATAGTACTTGCTCGATAATATTCGCTCGAAAAGTAACCATCGAATAGTAATCTCTATAGTAATCCGTATAGTGATCAATATAGAGAAATAGTATAGGGAATAGTATAGAGTATAGCGATTCGTATAGTAATAGAGGAAAGCGTAGAAATAGCGATACGACTATTTAAGGGCTCACCTCTAAAACTCTCTTCTGATATTGTACAAACTACTCAATGGTTGGTTATCTTCAATACCTCGAAGACCAAGATAGTTACATTCCATCATCGCCGATCTGACCCCGAACAACATCCAATCAAGATGAACGGAGGTCCTCTCGGGGAAGCACTGTGCCTTGAAAGGCACAAACTCACACCCAACTTCAATTGAAACTCATATATACGATCCATTGCTAGGGATGCATGTAAAATAGTCGGCTCTGTGTACCACTCCAGTAAGTACCTGACTCCACCTGATATTCCTACTTTTACAAGAGCCAGATCAGGCCAAAAATAGAGCATGTTGTCACATTTGGGAGGGTGCTGCTCAGACCTCACTCTCTAGCCTTGATAAAGTTCAAAAAAGTCTCGGAAGCCCTTGTGGGTGGCGAATTATTCTCTACCCTTCACCTTCCACGGGAAGTGGTCGGACAAACTATATTCTCTGGTTCTGACGAGGCAAACCTTTACAGCAAGAACACGCCATGCCAGTTACATAGTAGCAAACCATTCACATTCTTTCCGTGTTCCATTGGTGAGAAGTAAGTTCCACTCGAGCAGAATCTTCCCGCGAACCAATACCCGGTTGAAACCGACTCACAACAGGATGTTTCCCCGATCACTACAATCTTAACCTGTTCAAGGCTAGGGTCAACCGTTATCTTCCACAAATGGCAGCCAAACGTAACTCTCTACCTCGAGTAGTGTAAAAAATTAGAAACAGAAACTTGACTAATGTGCGGGATCAAAAATAGTGATCAGGAGGATAGTAGATAGCGATTGAGATTGCATTTCAGTTTCTGAAGATTAAAGTTGGTTGGAAAGCATGGAGCCAGAGAGGAGTTCCACAAGCGAGAAGTTCGAGAAAAGAAACTGTTAGCATAGTATTCATGGCTACATCTAGCCTTCCCCATTGCAAATTGATGAGATCGCGACAACAATTTAATATGACGCTTAAATTCAAAAGTCTCGGTTACCATAGGGAAGAGCCTATCTGAACAATTACCATGAAAGTATTTATAGAAAAGACACATAGAGTCAATCTTACCACGTGGGAAAGTGACTGAAACATACATACATACATACATACATATATATATATATATATATATATATATATATATATAAATAAATATATATATATATATATTAAATAAAAACAGACCGCTTTAAGGTTCAATGTAATAAATTATTTTACCACAGCCCTTTTAAAAGGACTGCGGATCATCAGACTTTACTTCCAAACAAAAAATGAAAAGAAAATTTACACATTTTTGACGGGCCGTATTAAACATATGTAAATTAACGAAGTGAGGAAGTGAGAGGGAGAGAGAAGACACTAGTTAGTAGACATTGACACAATTAAACGATTAACTTAAATTTACAGAAGTCCTTTTAAAAGGGCTGTGGTGAAATAATTTATTACATGGAACCTTAAAGTGGTCTGTTTTTATTTAAATTATTTGCTCTGGATTTTATCCTACTTAGGTTTACCCATATGGATTACCTAGTTTTCATAAACTCTCTCTCTCTCTCTCTCTCTATATATATATATATATATATATATATATATATATATATATATATATATATATATCCGAATGTAATGAGAACAAAAATAATATATAAATTTCAACGTTCACAGCATTAATTCAAAAGAGGGCTCAATACCGATACTAGAGCAATAATTATTATAAGTTTTTCATATAGACAAAACAGGTGAAACCTAAAATGGTTATGAAAAATTCTGTTTGTGACAAACAGAATTTTTCATAACCATTTTGTTTCTCACTAATTGAGGTGCAACTAAATGAAGTTGCATCTTTCTAGTGAGTAAATTGTTTTTGTCTATATGAAAAAAAAAATAATATATATATATATATATATATATATATATATATATATATATATATATATATATATATTTAAATGTTATTTTTGTGGATAATCGTATATGAGTAGGCATTGTTTATTTATTAAACACTATTTAACCAGTATATTTATTTATTTCACCTACCGGCCTGAATGTTCCAGAAATCTTATTAAAGAAAAAATGGCGCTCTCTCTCTCGATCTATCTTTTTCTTTAATAAGATTTCTTGAATATTCAGGCCGGTAGGTGAAAACAAATATGTATATTGTTTAATAAATAAAAAGAGACTCTATTCAAATGCGTGTATCTACTAAAAATAACGTTTAAAGTGATAAAAATTTATCAGATTAATAAAAAAATCCATTTATATATATGTCTATACCGACAGCAGAAAATGGAGGTTTCATTAGATGTATAATTACGTCCATAGAAGAGGAAGTGTTAAGAGCATCGAGTTATGTATAGTCGTACTTGATTTTGGTTGATTTGTTTTTTCACTACATATAAACTTTTTCGGCTAATTTAAAGCCGAAAAATGTTTTGGATTGTTAGAATAATTCTATGGTTTTCGTGTGATTATTGCATTAAGATGTTTTTTTTTTAAATAATAACGATTTATTATTCCTACGATTTAACCCATAGCTGGGGAGAAGAGATGGATTTATATCTTTTCCAAAGTTGTTTGTGCGTTAATACATTGTATAATGAATGTCCTGAACCTGACTGGAATTCGTATGGTAATAACGTTAGAATAACAATAGAATATGCAGATATACAATTATAGCGAATATTATAGCAACTCAAATCTATCTTCCTGGCAGAAAATGCTGAATTATCATAAATCCATCAGATTATGACGTCCACTATAATGAAATAAATTTATTTTTCGGAGATAGAATCTTGTATAATTTTCAGACACTAATACAGTTTCCCGCGGTAAGGTTAAATGACTGTAAATTGCAATGATTAAATGCATCGCTCTTATAACGTCCAGATGAGAAAAAGACACGGGAATTTTGCCGGTGGCGAACCATAGCTTGTAAATGCAGAAAACCCGAACAGTTTTTCAACTGTGGCCAGCTGCCAATCTCCCCTGGACGCTTTCATAACGATTCTCGCTTCTATTCTACTTCTGATGGCTCATATATCGACTTTATGTCAAAGCAAACTACTCGAGATTATTTAAATGGAAAATTCAATTGCATTTGTATTCCTTCAGACATTTCTCACACCTTTAATACACGAAATTTTCCTTTGGTTAAACATTCATGAAACAGAATGAACCGATTAGTGCGAGCATTGCTCCAAAATTTATGCATCCACTTTTATTAATTTGGCTTATGACCCTAGAAGCATATGTTTTAGTTATAACAGTAGGGGGTAAAACCTTACGCTAGTAACCCATAATTTTTATTGCATGAGCGGCACTCTAGCATGAAAATGATTTCGAATCAGAGATATATCACTGAATTTTTTCATACGGAAATATTTTCTCTATTCACATTCACATTTACTGCGACTTGACGAATAATTACGGAGACCAAACAGTGAATTTGAGCACAGTCACGTTGTCGAGATGGCGTTTCAGCAGCTTTGATCGCAATATAAGTGGTAAGGTGGGCCAGAGATATCTTTCTCTTTTACCTATTCACATACATTGACGCTTGAAGAAAGATAGCGGAGACCAAACAGCGGATGTGAGCACAGTTATAATGTCGAGAATGTGTTTCAGTAGTTGTGATAGCGATATAAGTGAAAAGGTCGGCCGTCTCTGCAAGTGCAGAAATCTTACAAGCTCGAAGTGTCTGTTTTAGTTTCCTTGAATTTCATTTTTTTTTCGGAATGTCCTTCGCAGTAATTAATAGTCACTGCTACACCGCCAGTGTTCATTGTTCAAAATTATATGAAAGCCAACTTTTCGAATGTGGATTTTAAAGGCAGGTTGGCAAAACCTTTGGTCTTGGAGAATCAATTATTCCACCTCCGTTTCAAATCTATTTGGCCTTGAGCTAGATTAATGAATCTTAATGGAGAAGGCTAAAGACATTATCAGGCTTTATTTAGTAGATTGAGTAGTTATGAATTTCTTACAGATGATACTTATCGATATTAGAATCCATATAAAAGCCAAGATTTTGAATGCTGATTGTTATGGTCCGGTTCCTTGTACCACGGTGATAGTCCAAGGTAGAACCAATAAAGAAGAACTCGAACACAGGTATGGAATAACACAGATATATTACAAACAGGAATATATACTGAGAAGTAGAAGTGTTAGTATGAACAATCAGGTTTAGTAGAGAGAACAATTTAGTCTCGACCAGTATTACTATTACAATGTCTTGCAGTAATTGTCTGAACGCGACTCTGTTTCGGACTGCCTCTGACTCGACTCTTGACTCGACTTGAACTACTGACTGATGATATTGAGTCTCCCCCACCCCCACTGGGTCAACATGTGACACAAGGTCGGTTATTTATTGTGGGTTTCCCGAGCTCGTGGGCTCGGCCCAAAAATATGCCCATTGAACCCGTATAAACGGTTTCAGGGCCGGTTTTACCTCCCCGAAGGAGACTCCGCCCTTCGGCGTAGCCTCTTTCGGGTTCCTCTCCGTCCGAAGACAGAGAGTTGAACCGAACAGTCTGTAGTGAACTACTGACTGATTCTTTGCCTACTCCTGAGGCGCAGTAATTATTAAGTATGGAATAGTCCATTATTATTATTATTATGGGTTTATTTTGTTTTACTTCATATGACAATCAATCGGTTAATTAACGCCGACAAGATTTTTAGTATAAATTCGTATGAATAGAGTATATATTATTTCTAAGAAATCAGTTTGCAGATCAAGTTTAATTGATGTAGTTTTGTAAAGAGTGTTTTTTTTTTCAGAGTCAAATGTATTGCTGGCAATATTTTTTCCCAAAAATATATAGCTGGTATTTTTACTATAAAAATATATTTTTATACTTTCATAGTGTTTTGGCAACAGTTTGAAGGTTTAACTATTTGTTCATGTTTGGGACCCTAATGGGTGATATTACCCCAGGTCAGGGTAGACCTGGAATCAACAGCTATTAATAGGTGGTTCCATGACCCCTCAAAACCTACCGGATGTAGTTTATCGTTTAAGGCAGGACGATTTCGTTAAACTTTATTGTTCAGTTAAACTCTGATTAATGAATGAAATATGTAATAGCCTGCTATTGTAGTTAGTATAGTTACGTGTTTTCTATCGATGCAACTGCTTGGTGTTCGTGCCCAAAATATAACCTAGAGTTTCAAATCCTGATTTTCAAGTATGGTAGGCTGGCTATCAGAAGCAATTTCCTTCCATTTTTGAATTTGTGACAGAATAGACTAAACTAAATGAAGAATTATTTTATATTTTCTATCAATTCAAGCTGAACGCTACGCCATTTGCTGAATGTTTATAACGTATTTTGTTGATGCATTTTTGTTTAACATTAGGATGTTAATCTCCATTGATTATTTATGCACTAAGTTTATTGATGTGATTTTTTTTCGTATTAGTATAAAGGACGACTTTTTTTTTATCTTTTCACCCCGAGCAAGACTGGAATGTCACTAGTACGCAGGGGGTTACAGGGAGTGAAAGTAAGAGAAAAGATTGAATGAGGGGAGATTGAGGAAAGGACAAAAGATAAAAGAGATTAAATACGATAGAAGATAGTGATTGGCGTTGCATTTAAATTTTTGAAGATTGTAGTAAGAAGCAAGTAAACGGAGAGAATTTCCACAGGTGGGAAGTACGAGAAAAGAAACTGTTGGAGTAGAAGTGGCAGTTGCATTTAGCTATTTTAAAAGTAAAAGGGTGGGATCTTGATGCCAATCTGGTAGCACGCTTAAATTCATGTAGCGGGGCACCAAAAAAAAAAAAAAAATCGTCGGAGCAGTAGTTGCCATGAAAAATATCTGTAGAAAAGACAGAGGGAAGCCACGTCACGTCGATAAATAGAGTGAAGTCAGGATCGATTACATCACAGATCCTTGTTTGGATTTTGTCAAGAAATTTGAAATGAATAGCAGGAGCATCAGACCAGATATGGCAGTAGTATTCAATGGACGGATGATTTTAAGTAGATTTTAAAGATGGAAACTTCATTCATCGGGAGTGGAGTGCTCCTGTTTGTACGATGTACGTTTTAGTTACCGAGAATTGTTGGTGTTGTTTTTATATTTCCCGTTTCCCGACAGATCTATTTCTAGAACCGTCATAATGTTACACATCTATATATTAAGTACATGTTAATTAAGACGTGAAAATAAAAATTATCAGATGAATGATGTGACCTTTCTTGGATGCTATGCAATTTCGCTAAATCTAGAATAAAGCAGGATTTAAGCATTTACAACTGATGGACTGACAAAGGATAGGACTACTTATCACAAGAAACAGCCTCACTCAGGTAACGATGACGTAAAACAACAAAAAAAAGAATATCTTAATTACTTTTGAAAGATTATAGAGACGAAACAATCGATGTGAGCACAGTTATGCTGTCGATAACGCATTTCAGTAGTGATGACAGCAATATAAGTGAAAAGGTGTGCGTCTCTGTCAGTGCTGAGAAGAAGAATGGTGTAGATTATTCGCAGATGTTCTCAAGACATTATCGAATAAGAAAGGATCGATAAGTCGAAGAATCGATAAATATTTTTTAATTTTTATTAACTCTTGATAAATCGATTGATACTTTTGACTGCTGTGGGTAACGAACTGAAGAGAAATTCAGCGTACTTAATATAAAGGACAGTGAAAATAAATTGAATATTTACCCCGGAGTAAACAAATTCTGTAAAGCTGCAGAAATTTATCACAAATTTATGGAGATGGAAAAACTCCTAATCAAAAAGACTGCGATAGTGTCAGCATCGTACATTTTGCCCACAGTGAACGAGTACAGGATAATGATATAATGATATATAATTTTGTATAATTTTATATATCCACAAACAGTATTTAGAAAAATTTTCGTTTCGTGCGCATGTGTAGTCGTGGCAAGTTCAGACCGATGAAATTCTAACGGATGAAACGACCCACAAAAACAGTTTGTCATATATATATATATATATATATATATATATATATATATATATATATATATATATATATAATTATAGATAACTAGACTCGTTTCGAAAAACCCTCGAATTTTGATTTGCTAATAATCAAATCAATCTCGAGGGAAAAAAGGTTTTAAAAAAGAAAGAGCTACAAACATGAACTTCTGCCGACAAAAAAATCGCACAGATACAGGTCTGAAGCCCAAAGAAAAAACCCCAATACGAGTAAACAACTAACTAACAAAAGCGCTCAATACAACCGTAGAGCAGACCTAGATAGACCTAAGGAGCCAGACAAACCTACCTAGGTTTCAGCTAAACGGATCGTCAGGGAATATATATATATATATATATATATATTCATTTGTATAGATATGAGTTTGTAAATGAATATGTTAGCTCTATCACTGATATTGAGCAATTTCCAATATGTACCGCGCATATATATATATATATATATATATATATATATATATGGGTGTGTGTTTGTATGTGTGCGTGCGATTTATATATATATTATTTATGTATTATATATGGGCGGTACTTATTGGAAAGCGCTCCATATCAGTGATAGAGCTAACATGTATAGACTTGGCAACGTCAACAAAGCTCAGATCGATGAAACATCAACTTAAACAAGGAGACCGTCCAGAAAAGTTGCAGAGGATTCCGAAGTAATCTGGAGGCCGCTGTTAAAGGCAATGGCGATTTCATTGAATAAATTTACTCTTTTCTATTTGAAGATATTTCTCGGAATTTTGGTAAATATATATAAATGAGATGTCAGTGTTATTTTCATTTTTGTGTAATTTAAATGACACACACACACACACACACATATATATATATATTCAATTATTTATATATTATATATATGCGCGCTACTTATTGGAAAGCGCTGAATATCAGTGATAGAATTAACATATTTTGGGGGATTGATATGAGACAAATTCACATTAATTCAACTAAATATATATATATATATATATATATATATATATATATATATATATATATATATATATAAAAATAAAAGACACTAAAAGTTATCAAGATAAATTGTCTAAATCATTAGCCTTAAACTAAAACCGTGGGAAGTGCTGATTTCCTGTTTGAACTACTTGTTTTAATCCTCCAGTAGCCTGTATATAGAACCTGCGAAAGGACATATCTCTCGTTCGGTAACGTGATGTGAAGAATATGACATATCATTAGGTACTGATTGGTCGGAGAACACAAACAATGTTAACAACTGACACAATTATTGTGTGTTTTTCCTGGGCCTGATTCTTAAGGAGTCTGATAGTACCCTAACATTTTTTGAAGAGGCCAACTTGTTTTTTAATCTCATTTTCTTCATACAAATAAAGTGGAGAGGAGACTATGTCAACGCAGTAAAACGCAAGTTGGGATGTTTCTCATGGTACTAGTTCCTCTACGATCAGGGGCCGACCCGTCAAGATTCAACAACAAAAACATCAGAAAATCCTGAACTAGAAGGGTACTTACAATTCAAATCAGAAAGAGACGAATATTCTGTGACTGATTATGTGGAAAGAATGTGTAGAGAATCTAACACTTACAAAACACAGGACTTGCAAGAATTTGCTTAGAATTAAAAGGCGCAGGCGCGTGTTGAGATCGGTTATTCGTCACATCCGGAAGAAATAAAGCCGAAGAATGTGTCTTTTGTTGTCTTTGAGTTTGACGCTTTTTTGTCATTAGCCATATTCACTGAACCATGACACTCCCAATTTATGGTAACCAAACTTTATGATCATAAATTTGTGGCCCTAAAAGTCACAAAGATTATAATCAACCTATCACATTTGAAAAAAATCGCAATCTAGGCAACTTAATTTTGCATAAAACGGGAAAGAATTCTCAAACTCCAGTTAGATACGAGACGTATCATGGCATAGCCACTCGCCACTCCAACTCAATGTAAGTTTTCGAAAATCCCAGAACTTTGAAACCGGTAAAGTAAGTGTAAATAAATAATATTAAAGACTCCTCTTGCATTTTCAGATTCTTTTTCTTACACATACAAACACACACTCACACACAGATACACACACAGACACACACACAGACACACACAGACACACACACACACACACACACATATATATATATATAATATATGGAGTTATGAAAATACAAATAAGAAATGATCGTGATCTAGAAAAATCGAAGAATGCATTGGTCGAATCAATAAAGATGATGAAAATAGTCAATAACACTACTGAACTACTTGGTGAAAATGCACAACTGGTTTGACAGGCAAGCCAAGAACGCGTTGGCAACGAGATGCAAGTGTAATTACTTTTCTTCGATCGGCAAATCTCAAATTATTCCATACATTTATAGCCCAGGGCAGATATGCATCGACATTTTATGTCACTTGCAAACAGTGAGTGGTTGTTGAAAATGGACACCGGCATTACTCGCTTTGCAAGTTGAATTTGACTTTTTGTCTTTTGCTTGTCGTGATTTTCCATTTATTATGATTTATCGAGATAGATGCGCGCCAACAAAGAGGCACTGGCACAGATATATACATAGCAGAAATACACTCATCATGTCCCATTCTGATAAGTGTATGCCAGGCAGATGCGTCACAAGCAAATGCGTGCGATGTGGTGATAGGTGTTAATAAAACTCGCGCATACCATTAGAAATGGAACCCAGTTAGAAATACTTCTAGGTTGAATGACCTGGTTCGCTCAGACCGTCATCAACTGAGAGTGCCTAATCTTTAAAAAAATAAAGAAAAATAATGCCATCTTGGCAGCAGGTGATGGTGCTTCCTTACTACCCCTCTTCAGAACAGATACACAGTGCCTCGACCCAACTGGTTATGGTCGGGCAACTTTTAATGCACTGAGACAAAACACACACAGCTTAACAGTTCTAGTCTTTTAAAATCAGGAGCCTTGACTCTTGTAGTATCATGGCATTCATTATTATTATTATTATTATTATTATTATTATTATTATTATTATTATTATTATTATTTCCTTTGATTTCTGGCGTGTACACATTTCTTTCTGGTTCCCGCTTAGAGACCTAAGGTTAGAAATGGCATCATGACACTTTCCACTGACAAACAAAAAAAAAAAAAATTACATAGATAAAGTAAAGTGTAGGCTGTACTTGTCAGAACAATTTTTTGTATTTCCTTGAGGCATGGACTTCCAGGAATCCATTCAATTAGTCTACTGCAATCTTTTCCAACCAGTCCTAGGTTGATGTTCCCATATGCCACATTTTCGAGATTTCTATTTCAAGGTGTATTTTGACAGCTTTTTGAATATCTTCAACGATACATTGCAGTCAGTAGGGACTGCCATATCAATAAGGAGGCACTTTTTTGTTTGTGGTCTTTAATAACAATATCTGGGCGGTTGGCTTTCATTGTTCTGTCAGTGTGTATTGTGTAGTCCCATAGAATTGTAACATGTCCTATCTCCGTAACCGGGTCTGGGTGGTGTTCATACCAGTTTCTTTCAGTTTCCTTCCCGTAGAAGTTGCAGATTTTCCAGTGCAGATATTGGCCCACATTGTCATGCCGGGTTTTATATTCAGTGGGTGCCAATATCGTGCAACCTGATACAAGATGATCAATCGTTTCTGGATATTTATCACAGAATCTGCATTTTTGGGTAGACACAATATTTTACTATATGTGCTTGATAATTCCTAGTTAGCAAGCATTGGTCCTGTGCAGCAAGGATAAAACCTTCAGTTTCAGCTTTCAACCCTGCACGACGTAGCCACTGATGGGTACGGGTTTTGTCTGTGTCATCTTGTTTGGTACGGGAAGAGTATTGGCCATGAAGAGGTTTATTTTGCCATCGCTTCTGTATCTGGTCGGTTGAATTCATCTTTGCTGTCTTTTTTAAGTATTATTATTATTATTATTATTATTATTTCCTTGGATTTCTGTTGTATACGTAATTTCTTCCGGCTCCAACCATAAACCAAAGGTCAAAAATGGCTTCATGACATTTTCCACTGATCATTTTTGTTAAATAAAAAATAATCATATCACACACATTTTACATAGATAAAGCTCTTCGTAATGTGTGAGCTGCGCTTGTGAGTACAAATTTTTCTATTTCTTCTAGGCTTGGACAACCAGGAATCCATTCAATAAGTCTATCAGAAACTTTACCAATCAATCCAAGAGATCCAACTATAACTGAACATATTGATGTCCTCATGTGCAGGTATTTTTAGATTTCCATTTCAAGATCCTTCTATTTTGATAGTTTTTTTAATATCTTTAATCTGCAGGGACTGCCATGTCAATAAGAACTTACATTCTAATTTTGTGGTTTTGATCAGGATTTTGGGGTGATTAGCTTTGATTATTATGTGTGTATTGTAAAGTCTCATAAAATTGTTACAGGTCATATCTCTGTAACCGGGTCTGGATGATGTGCATACCAGTT
Source organism: Acanthosepion pharaonis (assembly GCA_903632075.3). Lineage (NCBI taxonomy): Eukaryota > Metazoa > Mollusca > Cephalopoda > Sepiida > Sepiidae > Acanthosepion > Acanthosepion pharaonis. The sequence goes on along the minus strand of CAHIKZ030005352.1, from coordinate 3,551,562 downwards.
TTTTTTTTTTTAGAGTTTCCTTCCCGTAAAAGCTGCATATTTTCCACTGCAGATATTGGCCCGTATCATGTCGACTTTTATGTTCATGTTGTGGAGATGAACGCACCTCTCTAGAAGAAGAATTGGACTCGTCCAAATACATAAATACGGACGCAGAGAATTATCAGTAGAAGGAGTAAATAAGTAGGGAATTAGAGATCTAGCTTATCCGCTGACTACCTATTTCAGCAAGACTACGTCGTCTACAAATGACATACTACTTCTTGATGGAGTTATCTTCATTCAATGCAATGAAGACATAACAGTGGCGACGAAAATTCGAATTGACCCGAAAAAAAGTCTGTTTCATATCGCTTAGCTGGCAAAATTCAAAACTGTATGATATACGGCTACTAAGAAAAAAAAAACTTTTCTTCCTCGTTAAGGAACGAACATAATAAACAATGGAAAAATTGAAGATATTTATTCAGCAGCTATTACAACAAATGCAACGGGAGCGGATTGAATATCAAGAACAGATAAAAGCAATCCTGGGAAGGCATTGAACAGATGATGTGTCAATTTCGTTTTTTGGCGGACTCAGTCGCTAACTGAATTATTACGTCTCAGAAGAAAAACATTACATTCCTATCGTACTTCAGAAAATAGAGGCCATTTTCAGAAAAAAATGTCAAGGATGGTTGGATGAAAAGAAGGTACGTCTTCTGTTACGAAAATTGTGCCCAACTGAATATGCAAAATATCTGAATTTCATTTTGCCGAATACCCCATAAAAAGTGTTATTTCACGAAGCAGTGTCGATATTATTGAAAATCTTTGGTGAAAAGAATTAACTGTTTCATAAACTCAAGCAGTGCATGAACATTACTAAGGCCGAAAATAAAGATTTTGTCACATATGCCGGTCAAGTCAACTGTCAGTGTGAGAAATTAAAACTGGATGAATTATCCCCAGACATATTTAAATGTCTAATCTTCGTTAAAGGTCTGACATCAAGTAACGATGAGGAATACGCTCTCGAATACTTACAAAACTTGAGCAGGATTTAAAGTTAACAATACAGACTGTTGCATAAGAGTGTCAAAAACTTATCAGTACAGCGATACAGCGAAAATAGAGCAAAATGGCAAGGCAGAAGCACAAATGGTTAGGAAAAAGTCAGTACTATAAAAAGAAAAATGCAGAATAAAGATATTGTAAAATTTAACACATGCTATGGCTGTGGTATGTTTCATTTCAGAAAGGACTGTTTATTTAGAATCAAAAATGTTTTAAGCGTGAGAAAACAGGTCACAAACGAAGCTACTGCAAGTCGAAAAGAAACACACAAATTAACTTGCTGAAAGTACTTCTACCCTTTAAAAAACTAGAAAGTTTAAATAATAGAAAAGTCGTGACAATAAAAATGAATAACGCTACGGTGAGATTTCAATTGTACACTGCTAGCAATATCATAATTTTTGATGAAGAAAATTGGAACAGAATTGGCAGGCCTAACTTGAGAAAAACTGACAAAGTTGCAAAAAGTACAAAAAAAAAAAAATGATTTTTTTGAGAAAATCACTTGTAACATCGCCATTGCTGGTAAGAATAAAAAAAACCCCAGATGTTTACGTATTAAAAAATTCCAACTCGAATTTACTAGGCGAAGATTGGCTAGAATTATTTGAACTATGGAATTGGTCGATTAATTCATTCTGTGGAAAAATAAATTGTCTGCCAGAGAAAAAGATTGCAGCTAAAGTAACACCGAGTAAAATAAAAAAAAGATAAATTCCCGACTATTTTCTCAGGAGCTGGAAAAGTCAAAAGAATTTTTAAATTAAAAGAAAATGTGGTACCAGTGTTTATGCCCAAAAGAAAGCCTTTTTGCTGCGCTAAATCGAACTGGATAGGTTAGAAAACCGTGGAGTTATTAAAAAAATGAATTATTCAGAATGAGCCACGTCAGCAGTTTATATTAGAAAGAAAAATAATAAAATTCGGTTATTTGCAGATTTTTTAACTGGATTGGATGACTACCTCATACCACATGCATATCCCCAATCAACTCCAGAGGCTATCTTTGCCAGATTAAATGGTAATTTAAAAAAAATTGACGTATTTGAGGGATATCTTCAAATCGAAGCGTATTAGGAATAGCAAAAAGTTTGGACTATTAATGCCTACATAGAAACCTACAAGTTTAAAACATTATCTTTTGGTGTAAAAGTAGCAACAGGTATTTTCCAACAAATAATGGATATGATATTGGTTCGACTAGACTGTACCATCGTTTACATAGATGATATACTTATTAAGATTGCCACGAAAACTACAGTACGTAAAACTGATTCAGGAAATATTTCAGAGACTACATGAATATGGTCTCAAAATCAGTGAACAGAAATGTCAATTCTTTTCTTTAGGTCATATAATCCACGAAAAAGGAAGACTTTAATGGCACTTGCTCCTGCTGGAGCAAGTGCCATTAAAGATATAAATCCCCGACAAAATTGTTAACCCTACAATCATTTCTCGGATTACCGTTTTATTATTATATATATGTGCCAGAGATGTACGAATTGCTTAAAAAGGGTGCGAAATGAAATTGGTCGGCGGAATGTGAAAAAGCTTTCGAAGGAATTAAAAAAAACCTACTAACTTCAAAGTTATCGCAGACACGTTACGACCAGCACCGACAGATAATAGTAGCGTCGGATGCGAGTGAATACAGTATAGGAGCGATAATAGGCCATAAATTCGAAGACGCTACAGTGAAAGCAGTCGCCCACGCTTCAAGAAGCTTGATAAATACGGGAAAAATGCTACAGTGAAATTGAAAAGGAAGCGCTTACTATAATTATTGCTGTAAAGAAATTTTCAGAGGATGATGTTAGGAAGAAAATTCATACTGCAAACTGATCGTTCATCATTAATTATATTCGGTTCTAAGAAAGGTATTTCCACACATACTGCAAACAGATTACAGTGTTGGGCTACGATTTTGTTGAACTATGATTTCAAGATGGTATTTCTATCGTCAAAGAAATTGGAACACGCAGATGATTTATCCAGATTGATAAAGAAGATTTTAAAAATACTCTGATTGTTTCGGAGTAATCCGAAAGCGAAATTAAAAGTCTGGTGTGTAACACGATTGAAGAATCCCCGTCACGATAGACGATATCAAAATTCATTCTCAAAAGAATGCATTTATTTTGAAATCTATGAATGCCGTTAAGTCGAAGTGTAGAGAAAGCAAATCAAACCTGCAAACAATAATACAGTATTTTCTATTTGTGATAGAGTACTTTTATACGCGAATAGTTGTAATTCCGTTATCACTACAAATAAAGGATTTTAAAACAATTTCATGTGGGGAATCCACGAATAGTGAGGATGAAGTCCTTAAGAATCTATGTGTATTGGTCAAGGTTGGACAAAGATATCGAAAACACAGAGAGAAAATTCAGCAGCAAAATCCTCACCTATAAATTATCAGGCATGGCTGAGCACTGATAAACCGTGGGTAAGAATACATATGAACTCTGATAAACCACTAAATAGTCCATTCTATTTAATTGCGGTCGACAGTTTCACAAAATGGCCCGAGGTATTAAAATGTTAACGAACTACTACCGCAGTAACAATTAAATTCTTCCGCGAACTTACTTTCAAGGTTTGGAATACAGTGTGGTATCCGATAATGGAACTCAATTTACTTCTACTGAGTTTTAAAATTTCTTCAAAAACAACGCGATTGAACATTTTACTACGCCGACTTATCATCCAAGGTGAAATGGTCAAACGGAACGGTATGTTGACACCTTTAAAAAAGAATTAGGAAAAGTTAAAGGCTTGGAAGCTGAAGAAACGGAACTACATGAATTTTTGAGCGTGTATCGAATGACGTCAAATGCAAACGTCACCAAGAAAATGCCACCTGAAGAGCTGATATTTGCTAGAAAAGTGTTGAAACTTGACTAATGCATGGAATAATAATGCGAAACAAAATGTACTTAGAACAAAATGTATTGAAACAAGAAAGGGTACATAATATTTACATATAGTCTTTTGTATATTCCTGGGAAGACCGTTCCTGGAGAATATGTTGACTTAGTCGCAGTCTGGCAGAGTCTCTGGTTGAATCTTTTGATTCCTCCCTCTCTTCCCGGTACCAACCATATTTATATGATCGGTACTCCACTATGCAAATTAGGTGGATCCTACCACAACAAAAAGTTAGATCCATTTTTGACAAATTATTATCAAGAAATAAGAAGAACTTTTGACAATTTCAACTTAGCAGATCATTTAAGATCGGCGATAAAGTTTTCTTTAAATGCTTTAAGGCTGGCAAAGAAAATTGGCAGGCAGGTAAAATTATTCAGCAGATTGGTAGTATGATGTACATTGTCGAAATTAGAGGATTTCGTCATAACAGACATATTAATCAAATGAGGTTTAGTTATGCATAGAATAGGTAACCAGTACAATTTAATAGACCAATGGACGTACTTTACAATCCATTTAAAGTACCGGAAGTACAATACAACATCAGGGTAAGCGGAAATGTAATCCGACTGCAACGTTCGAAGTGGACACTTGTCAGAAAAAGTATCGATTAAGGAAAGTGCCTATCTAAAAAGGGTGTGTTGCTGGGATGAACAAACCTTTCAAGAAGAGGAATTGGACTCGTCCAAATATATAAATACGGACGACGAAAATTGTCAGAGGAAAGAGTAAACAAGTAGAGAGTTTGATATCTATTTGGTTGGTGCGAAAATAATGACGTAATAATGTCGTTTTTTGACTTTAAAAAATAAGTTAAAAAACGACATAATTACGTCATTATTTTTGCATCAACCTAATATCTTATCTGCTTAGTACCTATTCCAGCAAGATTATGTCGACTCTAAGCGACATAGTACTTGATTGTGTTATCTGAATTCAATGCAATGAAGACATAGCAATTCATTTGGTGTTAACAATGTACAACCTGTTACAAGATGGTCAATTGTTTCTGGATATTTATCACAGAATCTGCATTCGGAGTTAACACAATTTTTCAGTGCTCGGTATTTTCTAGGTAGCAAGTATTGGTCCCTAGAAGCAAGAATAAAACCTCCCGGTTCAGCTTTTAAATCTGCACTACGTAACCACTGATGGCTACGGGGTTTGTTTACATCGTTTCGTACGGGCAGAGTATTCACCATGAAGAGGCTTATTTTGCTATCGTTTCTGCATTTGGTATATTGTTTGTTTTGCTTTTTTTTAAAGTTCTTTGCAGCTGCAGTAGGTGTGTTATGGTTTATTTCCAGTTCTTCACCCACTTGAAATTCCATTTCGAATATGCTGGCTTCATTTATTACTGAATAAATTTTCTTGCTTCAGATGGCATATACAGACGATCAACATCAGTCTTATGATGATACATGGGGAGCCAAGTTTTGACATCCATTGGCTTAATGTCAGCTATTGTCCAATTAAGGATGTTGAAACTGTATTTTACCACAGGGGGCGGCCAAAGTGTTTATAGTTGACATTCTGTAATTATTCTTATTTTTATTATTAATATTAATTCCTCCTTGCGAGTTTTCGTTTGCTGTCGGGAACCTTGCATTATGGGTGATCTGAATCAAGTCGTATGTTCTGTGATAGCGAGTAATTTTCACAAAATATTTACAGAGCCAATCAACGCAGTCATCTAAAATGATGGGATGCTAGGTTTTTATTCCAATCTTCTTAATACAGGGCTTTAATTTCAGGGTAGAGACCCCAACGCACTAACGCCCCTAACGATAATTCGTGTAATATTAGCCACGTTCTGGAAAATTCAGTCGGGAGGTCAGTGTATTTCTTGATTTTGTCAATTTTTTATGACCTTGATATTATGGCCACCAGAAACATCCACATCAATGGGGAGGCATTTTCTCTTTTCTATCAAAGATGGAGATATCTTGATTGATGGCCTCAAGGACACGGTCTGTTTGAATGTTGAAATCCTATAAGATCTTGAATTCTCTGCCTTGTGGCGGTATCATTCTTGTCGACTTCAAGTCCATACTTCCTATATAAGCACCAGTGCAGATGTGAGAGCGCTTGAATTATTATTATTATTATTTCTTTTGATTTTTGTATCATACTCATTTTCTTCCGGGTCCCAAACAGTGTCAAAGGTCAGAAATGGCACCATGATACTTCCCACTGAACATTTTTGTAAAAATAAATAATGTTAAAACAGCCTAAGATCACATTTTACAGTGATAAAGTCCTTTGCCAAGGTGTGAGTTGTGCTTGTGAGTGCAATTTTGTAAGGAATGGGCTGCCAGAGATCACCCCAGAACGTTTTCCAATCAGACCCAGAGCTCCAACCACAACCGGAAGTATTGATGTCATATGTTTTAGATTTACACTGTAAAATTCTTGCATTTCGATAGTAACTGGGCCTGAATAGCGTTCTTCTTCTTCTTCTTCTTCCTCACCACTTGAAAGCAAGCGTTTTTCATTCTCCAATTTTCCTATTTTTTATTATTACTTATTTTGTTGTATTTATTCAAACCTACCTTTTTATCGCTAAAGACTGAGTGACAGTAAATCTCTCAAATCAACAGCACATTTATTCTTGCAGAACCCAGCAACGCCGTCGAATGTTCAGTCTTTATTCGCTTTCTAAGAAAACAAGATTTGGGAAATAATCCAGAATTTATACTCGGTGACCGCCCCCTCTCTCCTTGCATACAGATAGAAAATGAATGGAATAGTTATACAAAAAATAGAAAGTGGCGTAAGACAAGAATGTGTCTTTTGTCCAGATTTATTCAAATTTATTCAAATTTCACAGCGGCGCTTTCTTATTGGAACTGGAGACCTTATCAGGATTTATTATCAGTGGACTTAATCTTAACTGTATAATATACGCAGATGACACTGTGTTGATGGCCGACTCAAGGTGCACTGGAATGAATCATCCTCAAACAATTCGCTTTCCGTTACGAAGAACGAAATCCCATTCGAAAAAGCTTTTTTGAAAAAAATAAAAATAACCTCCAATTGTAGAACAGACATCTGAGTAGCTGTTTCCTCGTTTACTACAAACTTCAAGTCTGGAGTCAAACGTTATCTCTCCTACCTTTCCTCATTCAATAACACTTGATCTTGAGTGGATTTTTCGCCTTATATTATATGAACAATTAGTAAAAAGAAATTAATAAACACAAATCTGCAGACCGTTTAATTTAGTTTGCCTTGAAGTTAAGTTAAAAGTTAAAGGGGTTTCAATTAATAACACCGGTGCAGTTCGTACCTAATAGCAAAACTCTGCTACGTACGCAATTTAATGTCAGACGATATTTTCCCTGACTGCGACATAAATTGTTTATATAGCTTGTATAAATCCGGTGAGAAGACATATCCTTGTCTTACACCCCTTTCTAATTTTTTTTTATATTTATTGAATTCACTTTTCATCCTTTTCCAGTTTGTTGCCAGTATAGAGTCTAGATTCTAATGTTTTTCCCAAGTCAAGACAGCAGTCAATGAAAGCATTTGGAGCTTGTAACTTGTTAAAACGAATTCCTAGCATTTATACATTTCATCTAAAACTGTAATTCCATTGGGGTTTGCTTTTAAATAAAATGTTAGAATTATCCGTTTCCTTGAAAGCTATATCTTTCTTGTTTGAGTTTAAATAATGAATAACAAGGATGAACTTCCGTTAAAATTGCATTGATCTTCAATACAAAATAAAACAAACGTTTAATGAAATTAAGTTTATTTAGTACGTGCTCCGGCGCCATTTTCACCTAACTTTACAACTTGTTTCCGCTCACAGTTGGTTATATTAGATTTAGTCAAATTATTTTTGGTAGGTGGGCGTGACGAAGTTCGGCAAAACGCTGATACTCCACCGAGACATTTAAAAATTTCATTGAATAAGAGAAAATATATTTACTACTATTATTATTATTTAAATATTTGCATGGGTGCTTTTTTCAGAAATTGTTGGGCGTGATTAAATAATATATATATATATATATATATATATTAAGAAATGGACAAGGTCCGACAATTTATTTATTAAAGACATTTTATAAAATAACAACGTTAAACATAAAAATGTCTTTAATAAATAAATATATATATATATATATATATATATATATATATATATATATATATATATATATAATCTAAATATGTTGGGGAACGGCAAATTCTTTTATATGCCTTTGGGCACCCATAAGGTCCGTGTCACAATTTTGTTTAAAAGCGAGAAAAACGAAATGAAATGTTGGTTATTTTTGTTAAAGAGAACCTATTTCTGAACTCAGTGAATATGAATTTTCTTTAACATCGGACCCAACCTAACTTGACCAGGCCGTCTTTCTCCTCACCCCTATATAATTCAAAACACTTATTCTATTCAGCAGGGTTTACTATGTGGATGTTTTCTATGGTCTCCATCTCCGTGTACTCTATCAATTAGACTCTGAATTTGAGATTTCTTCCTCATCTTGTTCATCCCTCGCTTGGCTGCCGGAGTACTAACTTGCTGGCGAATTTGTCCTGCTAGATTCATTCTACTTTGCTACACCTATCATGTTACCTTTGATGGGTCAATATACGTTTCAGTATTTCATTGGATGATTGGTTCGTTCGTTCTTACTGATTATTAATCCCTAGCAAGTTTTTTTAAAGTCAGAATATATGTTTAGATTGCAAGAATATTTTGGGGCTATAATAATGTCTTCGTGCATTAGCCTGTTTTTGATGAACCCCTGTACAGACAAGAATGGACACGTAACGTAGAGTTGTCACAGAGCGGTCGGTGAGGGTTCTGTTGTATGTTTACGCAGCGAAAGCACTCATCCCGGAAAGAGTTTAAAATGTAATAGTACAAAAGGCTTCTCTTTGCCTTATATGCTAATGTCAATGGCAATATTAGCCGTCTTCATACAACAGTGATTCAAAAACTTTGCGGTGCACCTGATAGGAATCGGATAGAAAGTGAGGCGTAATGATTGAAAAACAATCAAAGATTTAGAAACATTTTCAAAAAACTCATATTTCAAAAATAAATATGATTTCAAAATTTAAAATAATCCTGCGGGTTATTTGTAATTGTATGCATGGGTCCCAGTATAAATAGTTATAAATAATTATTGACCAATTTTATCATTGTGATATTTCTGGATTATATCAAGTATTAAGAATATAGTAACTAGGATTTGAAAATTAGAGGAAATATTTATCAATGGTAATGTTCTGATTTCGAATCCGTCGTTATCTCCCCTTACTATTCTCTCTTTTTTAAAAAAAATTTTAAATGTACTTTTTATCACATAAAACCTGGTGAGAAAAGATTAATTCTGAAAATGTGGGCTAGAAAAAAAGTTTGAGAACAACTGCCCTACAAGGAAAAAAATGGCATTCATTGACCGAGCAACCAGCACTGCTTTCGGTTGAAATTTATAAAACCTTTCTCTTGAATTAATTTTTCAGGAAAACAGGTTTCTCAAGTCCTGCAGCTGTTATCTCTCTTTCGACTATTGATGGGGGTTTCCTTCCCAGACTTTTGCTAGAAGCAGTATGGAATGTAAACAGTTTGATTATGTCATTATTTTCTCTTCGACGTACATGTTCTCTCTATTTTAATTATTTCTGCTGTTGGTAGTCATTAAGTGATGGGGTTTTTGTTATTTGGTAGAGTTCTTTGTTTGGGGTTCTGCAGTACCCGCTCAAAATGTTCAAACAAGGATGGATACCTATCAGTATAAGGATTTGGTTCTTTATTTTTAAAATAATGTTCTCCGTCTACAAGGCCCGAGATCCGCTCAAGGTAGTAGACTACAGAGTAAAAGATAGTGCGATTGTGGATGGAAGATAACCGTTGACCTTAGATTTTAACAGTTTAAGATTGTAGCGATCGAGGAAGCGTCCTTTTGGGAGTCGGTTCCACAAGACAGCCGTTCTTCGGAGGAAGAAACTGTTCGTGTGTAACTTACATCACAGCAAGGGAATACGAAGGTGGTTTGTTAAAATGTGCGTAGCATAGCGGGTCCAAGGCGTAGTGGTCAAGACTAGTGGAACTCATCTGAACACTTTCCATGGAAAGAGCGATAGGGTAGCAAGATGCTTGCGACGTCTCCTCTGAAAGAAAGAAATCGTAGGGTGGAAAATAATTCGTTACCTGCAAGGACCCGGGACGTTTTTGGACAGTATCGATAGCGGAAAGCGAAGACTGTGCATTTCCTTCGCATATACCAGTACACCTTTTTTCGGCCTGAACTGTCTCTTGTAAAGGTAAAGGATAGCAGGAGGAGTCAGGTAGAGGGAACTGGCCCTTTTCCCAGTATCTTTAGCGATGATTCGTGCGTATGAATTCCACTTGATGTCTGTCTTAAATCCCAACTGACGCCAAAGTCATGGGACCTCCCTGAGGGAGCATCCATTCATAGCAATTGGTGAATGTTCTTGATGTGTTTATTATGCAATTTTCAGAGCATCGAAAATATCCATAAGATTTATCTATTTCTAATATTAGGAGAGATTCTAACCAACTTCCTTTCTTTTTAATTTGGAATAGTTACTCCTTAGCGACGGGCCCAAATAACCTGCCATAAATTTCGAGCGAGTTTTAGAAACGCTTAGACTGCGATTTGCTACAGTCTACTTATCATAGGCTGATAAGCCAGAATGATTTTAGTTTACTTAAAGGCATTATTGATTTTATTACCAACTTCTAAACGTGGCTGTTCGGCATTAATGTTTGAATAATTTCACTGAATTTATAGTCGTTTGTATTGAAAGACTGAAGCCAATACAATTAACATCAGACAGTAATCGGTGCAATTATTTCTAAAAGTGAATTTTAAGATAAAGGCGTCACTGACAAAGTGACGTTCTGGCCCTAGTTCTTCTTCCTCTTCCGGTTCTTCTCCTACTTCTTCTTCTTCTTCTGATTCTTCTTCCTTTTCGGGTTCTTCTTCTTCTGGTTCTTCTTCTTCTTCTTCTTCGGGTTGTTGTTGTTGTTCTTCTTCTTTTTCTTCTTCTTCTTCTGGTTCTTCTTCCTCTTCGGGTTCTTCTTCTTTTCTTATTCTTCTTAGTTTTCTTCTTCTTCTTTTCTTCTTCTTATTTTCTTCTTCTTCTTCTTCTTAGTTTTCTTCTTCTTCTTCTTCTTCTTCTTCTTCGTTGTTGTTGTTGTTGTTGTTCTTCTTCTTCTTCTTCTTCTGGTTTTTCTCTACCTCTTCGGGTTCTTCTTCTTCTTCTTCTTTTCTTCTTCTTCGTTTTCTTCTTCTTCTTCTTCTTCTTCGGGTTGTTGTTGTTGTTGTTCTTGTTCTTCTTCTTCTTCTGGTTCTTCTCTACCTCTTCGGGTTCTTCTTCTTCTTCTTCGTTTTTCTTCTTCTTCTTTTCTTCTTCTTCTTCTTAGTTTTCTTCTTCTTCTTTTCTTCTTCTTCTTCTTCTTCGGGTTGTTGTTGTTGTTGTTCTTCTTCTTCTTCTTCGTTTTCTTCTTCTTCCTTTTCTTCTTCTTCGTTTTTTCTTCTTCTTCTTCTTCTTCTTCTTCGGGTTGTTGTTGTTGTTGTTGTTCTTCTTCTTCTTCTTCTGGTTCTTCTTCCTCTTCGGGTTCTTCTTCTTCTTCTTCTTCTTCTTCTGGTTCTTTTTCCTTTTCTTCTTCTTAGTTTTCTTCTTCTTCTTTTCTTCTTCTTCTTCTTCTTCTTCTTCTTCTTCTTCTCATATCTTTTAAAGGCGTTAGCAATCATGGCTCTCTACAATTTCCTGTACTTTATAGCACGTAGTAAATATTGACTTTTTACAATCTATACCAAATCCTATACTGCCATCCATCTATAAAAATCATTTCAAGGTAGTAAAGCCACTAAGACACAGAGGTTACTGAGTGTAAAAGAATAAGAACAAAAATAGAGAAACACTATTAAGACAGTAGATAACGATTGACATTGCTTTAAATTATGGAAGATCAATGTTGGCAGGAAGTCATAGAGCCGGAAGACAGTACTATAAGCGATATGCGATAGAAGAAACTGTTTGCATAGAACTTACTTTTATATCTTTCCATTTTAAATGTAAATTGATGAGAACTTGTTGCCAATCTTGTACTGCGTTATATTAATAAAGTTTAAGTAACTTAGCGCGAAATTTATCTGACCAATTACCATGAAAGTATTTATAGAAAAGGCACAGGGATGCTACATTACGGCGGTTGGAAAGTGACTGAAGCCGAGATGGCCAGCTAGGACATACTATTGATTCTTCTTTGGAATTTATGAAAAAAATTATCTAAATAAAGGATGTTTCATTAAGACGTATTATATATATGGGTGTTTCATTAAGACGGATCAAAGTCAGATATGTAAATAAATCAGTGTTATTGGTGAAAATTTATTTATTTCTCTATTGGATCATATTTTTTAATTCATGGCAATCATGTGTAAAAAAATAATATCTCCCAAATGTCCGCCAAATCCGAAAGAAAAAGAAACAGAAATCATTAGACGCTTAAACTGAAGTCACATCAAAATCGGTCCAGCTTATTGGAACACCCTTTATATAGTAGGAGTACCGAGCAAAATGTTACAGCAATATTCTAAACATGGGTGCATGGTAGACTTATAAATCTGTAAGATAAATTCTGGCGAGAAAAATTATGTAGCAAAATAAAGTGAACCAACATTTTTAACTGACTGATTCAATATAATCTTTCTACTTCATGTCAGCAGAGAATGTTAGCCCGAGAAGTTGCAACGAAGTCACTCTCCTGGAAGATAGCATCGGCCATGTTGATGGAAGTCAGAAGTAGCTCTCTCAGATGGAAGAGAGAAGTTTCCTTTCGGAGGCGTTAAAATTAACAAGTAGTTCCTTGCTCCAGTTAACAACAGATTGCAGGTGATTATATATATATATATATATATATATATATATATATATATATATATATATATATTATATAAAAATTTAGGTAATCCGTATGGGTAGACCTGAGGAGGATGATATCCAGTGAAAAAAAAAAAAATTACTAAATATAAATTGGATTGCTCTTTCAATGTTCTGTCTATGGATTTTTCCAATCGACTGTTTCATAGAAAATACCCAAAACTTCACCGAATTTCAAATTAATTTCTTCGTAGATTGTTTTAAAATTTAGATATTTATCAAACCTTAACCTCCCAAATATGTCACGTTAAAGTAACCTGTCGTGTAATTTATTGGGGTTGTTGTAACGTCTTCCTTTAATGTAGTTCTTATCGTTCACCCCTTAGCCACCTTTATCTAGAGACGAGACGCGTTAAATTTGAGCAACATCCAGCCGACACACTGGGGTTAAAATAGGAAACTAAAATGATACATATGACACACTCATATCCTCTCGCCCACCTCATTCCTCACTTCGTTAACTTTGCGTATACTTGATGAGGTCCATAAAAAACGTGTGAATTTCTTTTCATTTTTCATTTCAGCTTTTCGAAGTAAAGTCTGATGATCCAGAACCCTGTTAAAGGGGTTATGGTGAAATAACTTATTACATGGAATCTTAACGTGGTCTGTCTTTTATTCAATATATATATATATATATATATATATATATATATATATATATAGATACACCTAGTGAGCCAGACAAACTTACCTAGGTTTCACCTAAACGGATCGTCAGGCAAAAATAAGGCAATTAAGAGCCTTACTTTCCTGATGATCCGTTTAGGTGAAACTAGGTAGGTTTGTTTGGCTCACTAGGTGTATCTAGGTCTGCTCTACGGTTGTATTGTGCTCTTTTGTTAGTTAGTTGTTTACTCGTATCGGGTTTTTTTCTTTGGGCTTCAGACCTGCATCTGTGCGATTTTTTTTTCGGCAGAAGTTCATGTTTGTAGCTCTTTCTTTTTTTTAAAACCTTTTTTTCCCTCGAGATTGATTTGATTATTAGCAAATCAAAAAAATTCGTGGGTTTTATGAAACGAGTCTAGTTATTTATAATTATATATATATATATATATATATATATATATATATATATATATATATATATATATATATATATATAAGGCTAAAACACTAATATTCCATGGTTATAATTTATTAAATTGGAATTGTAATCACGATCCAATTCAGCAGACGTATAAATTCAAAAAAGAAACAGAAAATATAACACCGGGTATAAAAAAAAATTTCAGTGAGAGCGTATGTGTGGGAGTGAGAAACAAGAGTGAGAGGGAAATGTATGAAAGCTCTAGAGAGAGAGGGTGTAACAGAAGAAATAAGAACAGGAAAGGCCATAATGTGAGGGTGGGGAATAAAATCTAAAAGAGAGAAGTTTTAAAGAGAGAAGTTAAATAATGGTTTAAATGAGTGAGCTCCAGATAAATATGTATGCATGAAAAGAGAAGATGAGAGAGAGAGAAAGAAAAGCCCCCCCCACCAAAAAAAGAAAAAGCCAAACTAAAACGCGGCATTTATAAAAGAAACAATTTGAAAAAGCACAAGAACAATTTGAAAAAGCATGTAATTTTCCCCGACAGATTACAAATTTAACAAAGATATCAAAATATTTAATCCAGTAAAAACCCTACTATTTATAACCACACACACACACACACACACACACATATATATATATATGTATGTATGTATATATACACACACACACATACAAATACATATATAAAAACATATACCTACATACCCACACATATATATATTTATACATGTACACACATAAAAAATAGAGGGGTAAAATTAAACTAATCTGTACTTAAAAAAACAAATTAGAAATAAAGAAGAAACGGTAATAATAATAAAAAAAAATAAAGGCATCATGGTATTGATAGAAATAAAAAAATAATAAAAAATAAAATGTAATCAATACTAATCTGAATATAAATAATGAAAAATAATAATACTCATGATAGACGACAGTAATAATATCACTAGTGGAAATATCAGTCGTAAAATAAAACTATAGATAATAAAAAGGTGAAAAAAAAATTAAAGATTGAAATCAAGACGGCAAAATGTTTTAGTAGTCAAACTAAAATGTAAAATAGCGACACGGAGTGATTAACGAGTGTACGTCTATTAAGTCTACAAATTAACCTAAATTCTAAATTCATATAGACCTCCGTATATAAAAAAATATCAGAAAACTATCTGATATTATATATTAGTTATCTAGAAAAATTTTTTATACATACATACCCACATATACATATACCAACACATAAATTATGACCGCTGAACCAAATTAAAAAACTAAAAAATATATAGAGCACCACATAAACACAGACAATGATATATAGGTAATAGCAAGTGTCAATCCATTGAAATGTCATATCCGAGGGAACAACACGTTATAAAACCGCGTTTATGTTTTAAGCGTTGTTTATGTCTACATTTGGAAGTAATCTCATTTCGAAGATGCAGTAACAAATGCAGGGTTAGTCCCTTGTCCACCAGATACCAATATATATATATATATCATATATATATATATATATATATATATATATATATATATATATATATCATAAATGCGAATATCAGTTTGTCACTGTGTCACACTTTTTCAACTTTACTCGTAGAAATCGTAGCCCAATATATCATACCATTTTGGAATCAGGATGTCCTGATATTTTAGATTGCCATATTTGCATTACTGCGTTTGTTTTCGGAGATTTATACTTGAGTTTTTGTGACGAATTCTTATTTTTATAACTTGGAAATAAATTTAGGAATAATCGAAATTAATTGCGAAATCCATCGATAGTCACCCATGAAATAAAAATATTTTTTGTACAGAAAGTAAGGACCTACATACATCAAATTCTGTTTAAATTAAGTATCGACAGAAGAATTATTGTTGAACTTTTAAAAGGTAAGCTTAAATATTAATGCAATACTTAAATGCAGCGATCAATTTTGAGCTCTTCTGTTGTTTACTGTGGCCTATCGCATCTACTTCTCCCTATCTGCTTTGATGAAGGCCCGATTAAGAGCACTCTGCAGGAACTAGCTTATATATTGCCCAAAAGGGCGGCTTTTAAGCTTATATATATATATATATATATATATATATATATAATACAAATGTAAAAGAACGAAAAGAATATAAATTCAAACGTTCATAACCTTAATGTAAAAAAAAGTGCTCAATACAAGAGTAGAGCAATAGATATTTATTATGAACTGTTACATTGGAACATACAGCTGTTGAGATGTATTTAGACGTTGAAACAAATATATATTTTTGTCGTGGCAACATGCATGTTTCAATTTAAAAGTTTATAATATATATATATATATATATATATTGGCCGAGTGGTTAGAAAGTTCGCATTCTGACCATGTGATCCAGGGTCGAATCTCACCATAGTCGATTTGTCAGGCAGGAGAATTCCTGATGTTATCGTACTGTAGGGGGTCGATCCCAGCGCGTGGAAAATGCCTGAAAACTATATCACGGGTTGACCCTATCCTTGTGAGTGAAATTGGGTAGACGGAACGCTTGCGTGCCATCGATAGCTGTGCTAGCACGAATTCACAAGTCATTGTGTCCGAGGGATTGAGCGTGCTGGCCTTGTTCAAATTGTTGATCACGCTAGATAACATGATCTTTCCCAGAAACTGTAACTAAGGTCTGCTCAGCATAGTTATTTTAAGCCTATCATCCCAAGCAAGGCGGAATGCCACTAGCGCGCAAGGGTTTACAGAGAGTGGGAGCGAGAGCAAAGAGGCGTGATAGAGGAAAGGATGAAGAGAGGGACAGGGAATAGATCAAGGCATCTGGAGATGTCGATTGACATTACATTTGAATAGTTGGAGATTATAGCTATCAGGGAAACAGGAAAAGGGAAGGGAGTTCCACAGGCGAGAAGTGCGAGACATGAAGCTATTGGAGTAGAAGAGGCGGCTACAGTTAATTGTTTCGACAATGAAAGGGTGGGGTCAAGATGTCAACCTAGCTGCACGTTTAAATACATGCAGTCTGGGGACTAGCGATAGTAGCTCGTCGGGGCAGTTACCGTGAAAGTATTTGTAGAAAATACAGGGGGAGGCGGCGACATGTCTATGAGAGAGCGACTGTAGACGAGATGCCAGACCAGGGCCAATCACCTTCCATATCCGTCTCTGGATTTTGTCGAGGACCTTAAAACTAACAGCTTGGGCTCCGGATCATATATGGCAGCAGTATTCCATGCAAGGGCGAATGGTTGATCTATAGATTTGAAGGGTAGACTCAGGCGAGAAAAACTCTCTGGCGCGACACAGGGAACCAACTTTTCTTGCGGTGGATGAAGCTATTGTTTCAATGTATTTGTTCCATCTCAGGTCAGCGGACAGTGTGTGAGCAGTCAGTCGCAAAGAGGTGCTCTCGTGGAGTTGAGCATCAGGCATTCTAATAGGAGGCAGGGGGGTATCTGTGGTGGGTAAAAGAGAGCAATTTTGTTTTTGTGGCATTAAAATAAACCAGCCAAATCCTGCCACAGTCTACAACCGATTGGAGGTCCTTTTCGAGACAAACGGCCAGGTTAGTTTTGTTATTGATACCAGACTTGCTTTAAAAGCAAGAGTAAATAGTAGTGCCATCTGCATCGATGCCTACTTGGGGACTGATGACATCAGGAAGATCATTAATGAAGATAAGGAACAGAGTAGGACCCAGGATAGAGCCATGGGGAACACCTGCGTTCGTGGAAAAGGAACTGGAAAATAATCCATTAAGGGCAATCTTCATTACGGTTTGACAGGAATTATCATATTAAGTCAAATAATCGAGCTGATATTCCGTATCCCCGAAGCTTACGAAGAAGGCCAGCATGTGAAACCCTATCAAACGTTTTAGAGATATCTAGAGCCTCGTCACGAGCTACTCCGTTATTTTGAAGTGCTTGGTAAGCAATTTCAGTTATGGCCTTGAGCTCATCAGCTGTAGAACGGACAAAGCGCAAACCATATTGCTTGTCAGAGAGCAGATCATTGGATATAATGTGCTTAACCACTTCGACGTTGATTAAAGCTGCAAAGACTTTGCCGAAGAATGGTAGGAGATTGATAGTGCGGTAGTTAGATGGGTCAGAAGGGTCTGCAGAGTTCTTAAAGACAGGAAAATAGATGAAGTCTGCCAACAGGCTGGAAAACAAGATTCATTGAAGCATGAGTTAGATAATTTGGAAAGGGCAGGGACCAGTTCAAGAGCACAATTCTTCAGGACAATGGCTGGTATCCCGTCTCCATTGCTAGCCTTATGGGAGTCTAATTTAGAGATGATGCCCAATACCAAAGACGGGGTTATGTGCAACTCGCTCAATAGAGCCTCAGTTCTAGGGGGAAATCGAGTGTGGGTACACCGGATGAGTCGATCGTTGAGTTTACCACAGGTGGGCTCTGTGAATAAACAAAACAGGCGCCTGAGCAAGCGTCTGAAATAGAGATTGGCTAGCCGCCCTAGTAGACAGGTATCCTCGAATACGAGTGGATATATATATATATATATATATATATATATTATATATATATATATATATATAATTGGTAACCCATATGGATAATTCCAAAGAGGATATAAATCCAGAGAGCTCAATTTAAGAACAGAGCAAATGATGAAGTGAAGTCGAAATCTCGTTTTCGCGAAAATAAGATATTACCAGGTTTTTCTGAATTCTTCGCGTTTATATATATATTTATTAAAGACATTTTTATGTTTAACGTTCTTTTTTATAGATACAAGTATTTAAGTAAATGCTCTGTTTATAATAAACAGTATTAAATAACATTTACCGGCCTGAATGTCCGAGAAATTTTCATAGAAAATATTCGTCCTTTGACAGGATTCGAACCTCAGTTCTATTTCAAATATTTGGATATCCACTAAAAAAAAAAAAAAGAAAGAAAGAAAGAAAAAAAGGAAGAAAGGCACAGTGGGGTAATAGATAGCAGCTCAGATTGAGAATTTGGAGAGCAGTGTTCGAATTTCAGTCAGATACATTACATTCACTTACGTGCTAATACCCTTGAGAAGGGTATGAATCCTCTTCTTCTCCCCCAGCTATGGGTAAATAGCACGACAGACCGGGTTCTTTATTCCTGAATGGCCTAACTCAGAAAGAAATGCCAACCTACTGTGGGGAAAAAAAATCTGCCTTGTCAGTCATGTATCGAAAGATACATGATCATCTAAGCTTGTATCACGCATGGCACATAACTAAAAAAAAAAAATGAATATTACTAGGCCATTTTACTTTTTATCAGGATTTGAATTATGTCACTCTGTGTCCTCCACGCGCTTTGACTGACCTTTCTACCAACTGATGAAAATTCATGAACGTTTACATATTTATAAGCCTTGATAAACCAATGGTATCCTTGCTCTCTATTTAAAAACGTGCAGCATAATAAATTCTACATTTTTTTGGTAAAGTCTCTCAAAAGACGAAACGCGTCGGTATGGTTTTTCTCTTGTCTCTTTTTATTCCTATTCGATTCTAGCCGGCAGTTGCATTTGGCACAAAGAGGAGTATTTAGACGTCTACTCCCATAAACAAAAGAAAGACTAAACATATAGAACAATAAAAATGAAAGAAAATATAGAGATAGAACAAACAAGCATACACATATATAGAGAAGAACACATATCTATCTGATTTTCTTTTATTACGATTGATCGCTCTATCTATAGATTTCTTCTTTACCCTATCTATCTATCTATCTATCTATCTATCTATCTATGCCTATTATGCACAAGTATGTATGTATATGTTTATTTATGTATGTATCTGTCTATAGTTTGTTCCTTATCTATCTCTCTATCTATTTATAGATTTGCTCCTTATCTATCTACCTATCTAGATATATAGAGAGATATATAGATAGATAACTATGCATGCACAAATACACAAATATATATAAAGACATATGATAAAAACATAGTTTTAAGCTGTTACATTTATACACAATATCAGGGATGGAGCCTATGTAAATATAAAAGGGGACATTGAAGTCAACTCCAAGCGGCGACAGTCTGTTTCATGCTTAAACGCAATCGTCTAGCCATATAAAGGTATGTAAATATATATTGGTATATACATTTTAGGCGTAAATTCGTTTTGTTACTTTGTATCATAAAGTTAGCACGTTTAGTACCTAACAACATTGTCACTAATAATAATAATAACCTCGGAATGGTAATTGAAGATAATGACCACTTGAGATAGATCACAAGGCTTGGCCGGAGAGGACGCTGCATTTCACCCTCAGCGCGCAGCCCCAAAGGAATTGTACAGGTTTCGTTCAAGAGTGAATTGTTGATTGTTTATTTCATGAGGTTTAATCGTCAAAGTAATTAGCGGTCATCTGTGGCTTAACAACCAATTTGTATCGGCAAGCAATTGTCAAACTCATTCGCTTCTAAGTAGAGTCTTCGAACAGAAAGGAATTAAAGAATTCCGAAATGCAAGGAAGTAATCAAAGAGGCCTAATGTTGAACAGCAAGACGTAACCTTGCATAAATGCACCAAATGCACACACACATGCACACACACATATATATTAATCATAAATAAACCGTTTTTCTTTCTTTTTCTTTTTTCTTTAAAAAATAAATGCATGTGTCATAATCGTAACCAGATAGAATATAATTTCGATTGCACACAAAAATATCGACAAATTTCCAACTTTAATTGATTTCCCTTTCATTTCTTTGTCCTTTTCTTTTCCATTTTTTTATGTATTTTCAAATGTCAACATTAGTGCAACCATTTCTTTCTGCAATGTGTATTTCAATTAGATCCCCACGTATACAGCCCCAAAATGGCAGTTTATAAAAATAACTTCTACTCGTCTCACCTTCACTTTTCAAATATCTTCTCTATTTCCCCCTCTCTCTCTAAATACATAATATCTCTTTCGTCACCTCTCCTTCCATAATCTTAAATATAAACCTTTTCCCCCCTCTCTCCTTTCACAAAGTTAGATCTGCATATTTACATAAATTTGTTTTTCAGGCCTGAAGAAATCGTTTCCATTTTTATTTGTATTACGAAGTCTAAAAAGCTGGGGTTAATTTTCCGACCTTAATGAAATAAATATAATCTCATGGCCTTTTAAGGGTTCGTGTTTTTATAATACTAATTATTGCTCTGTCTCTGACAAAGAGCTCTCCTTGGATCGATATCTTTTTGGAAATATTCACACTTACTATAAATATTATCTGTCTATATTTCTGAGATGAGGTATTATGCACAATATTTACATTATTCGGACTATTGTCCCCATCTTTGTCGCCATATTTATTACAACGTTTCGGCTCTTGTACGCTCCGGCCTTCTTAAGCTGGTTGGAATGTCGAACTGAACCCTTTATTTCGCTCACTGGGGTAGACTGTTAATTAGGACACATGGCACAGTGGATAAAGGCGTTGGTTAGATCCAGTGACAGAACCCAAAAAAGCATGAGTGCCGGTTAAGGCAGTGGAGAACTTTCAGAGAGAAAATTAACAGGAGATAACTGATAACTGACGTCCATTAGACATGGCACGTGGAACTAGAACAGTCTACCCCAGTGATCGAAATAAAGGGTTCAGTTCGAAATTCCAACCACCTGAAGCAGGCCGGAGCGTACAACGGCCGAAACGTTGCGATAAATATGTCGAGAAAGATAAGGACAATAGCCCGAATAATGTAAATAATATAAATATTATATATATATATATAACTCAATGTTCCGGCACTGAGTATAAACTGACCGTTACGTAATTTAAATTTGTATAAAAGTATCTAGTTATCACAATCGTGGCACAGTTATATGTTATACTGGGATTACAGTTTTTAATTTAAAAATTATATTAAAATTTATGTTAAACTCGCAATAATATAATTGTAAGTGTATAATTCATAAAAACATTACTGTAAGTATAAGACTCACAATAATATATGTTTAAGTTTTACTAGCAATAATATAATCATATTTAAAATGTTTTATATAAAAAACAAAAAAATAATCATACTTATTATAAAACCCAGGTTGTGTGTGTGTCTGTACGTTTATATATTGGATCGGATTTCCTACATTTTTCAACCGATTTCAACAAAACTTCACAAGACTACATAAAATTACAGCGCCAAAAATTGGAAAAACACAATTGTTTTTGCACGAAATCAATTTGAAAACACGATTAAGAGGCATCGCGAGAATGAAAGGGTGACAACTCATATCGAGTTATACTTATTATAAAACCCAGCTTGTTTGTTTGTGCGTGTGTGTTCGTTTATATATGGGATCGGATTTCCTACATTTTCCAACCGATTTCAACAAAACTTCACTTTTTTTGGGGGGCAGGTAGTGTTTTTTATTGTCTTGCACACTTTTTTCTTTACTTTAAAAATTCCATTTACAAGACAATTGTTTATAATAAAATTCTATTCAATCGGTAGACTCATAACGATTGAAAACAATGTTTTTGTTTGAGTTTGGGTTTGACCAATTCGTAAAAAAACAAAAACAAAAAAAAAAAAACAAATGCGTGTCCGTCAACCTTAAACAATAATCTTTGTCAATTTTATTTTTCAGTCTTTATGATGGTCGATACTTGATCTATCTCTTACTGTTACATTCCCGGGCAACGCCGGACTCTACTGCTAGCATAGGATAAAATTCGTAATAAACGATAAAAGTATTGTGGGACCATCATTGTCTAATTCCTCGTGAAATATGGAATTTCAGAAAAAAATTAATCTGAGCGGAGTTTACCCTTAAAGATCAGAATATATTGTTTACAAGGTAGACAGCTCCTATAATCAGTGGTTAGTTAGCTAGACGCCATTTAAAAAGCTTCATCCACGAAAAAGTTTATGTTAATATAGTACTTCCACGATTATTCAAACTTGAAATAAAGAAAAATTGAAATTATCCTAATTAAACTGATTCTAATAGTTCATCTCAGACAAACCTTTTGAGAATTTCGAAAATCATAGCTCGGTATCCATGCTGAAGACGTAACTATTTACACCTCTTATAATAGTAATTTAGATCCGTTCGATCAGGTCAAATTGTCAGCTGATTTAAAAAATGACCTACAACGTGCAGCGAGAAATATCTTGTTAAATTTAACGCTTCCAAAGCTTTCTTTTAAGGTCTTAGAGAACCAAGTGTGTATTGATGCTATTGACACAACTCTTAGTAGTGTGACAATAATTCCAACAAAGCTGAACTGACAGTTGCTCCCGGAAATGACCTCGAATAAGTTGTTTCTTGGGGCAAAGAATGGCTTGTAAATTTTAACTCCCCCCGAATAGACAGTGCTTATTTTTTTCCCTCTTTCTGATTTCCATCCGTGTAGTAGATGCTAACCTTCAAGGAAGTATTTCCTTGCAACTTCACGGGCTAGCGTTTTTTTTTTTCTTTTTTTTTTTTTACCGCTGACAGGAAGTGGAAAGGATATATTGAATCAATTGCTACGTCTGCTGTTTTATTTTTGGGACTCTTTTCCTATGGAGGAAATCTTTGGGGATGTCGCCGATTATAAAGAAAAAAAAGTTTAACATTATAATCCCGTAATCGATTTGGTGTGATTTGATTAAGGGCAAAATGGGATACGATTCAGTGCTGACCAGACAATAGGTAAATGAAACTAAAAAGAATTTGATTTAGAGTTCCCAGGATGTGTTCACTCATTCATGAACGCAGAAATAAATGTCATTAATAAAGGCATTTTGGGAAAACAACGGACATTTTGATTGAAATGTGAACAAATGCAGAAGGCGGAACGGTCTTATCAAATAATTTGTTACTCAATTCACACATAAACACACACACACGCACGAACAGATATACACCCAAATATATGTATAGCACCTATATCTATGTAGATGAGTGTATGTATGTGTGTGTGCATCCGTTTTGTTACATGAACAGACACAATAGTGACAGTTGAAATCATCTCACACAATGCCTTTCGAACAATGCATATAAGAAGGTAGGTCAATATATATACACGCTGATAGATATGATCTAAACAAAAGGTCTATCGGAAATTTAAAATCTAAATGTATGTGATTGGTATTGACCACTGATTTAAGTACATTGACAAAACGATGAAAAATAATTATTCGCTTTATAAAATATTTTTTTTCAAATGACTACTGACATATTGTACTTACTAGTATATACACATCCACACATATATGATAAAAATATCGTTTTGACATATTTTATATTATGGGTATCAATATCAGGCATAGAGCGTATGTAAATATAAAAATGTACATTGAGGCCAACACCAAGCGGCAACAATCTGTTTCCTGACTGAATGCAGAATGGCCAAGAAGACTGAGTGCAAGGCCACACAAGGTAAGATTTTACTGAATATTGGATAAATACGTTGGTTAGATCCAATGCCTAGACCCAAACAGTTGTGAGTTCAGTTCCAGGCTAAGGCAGTGTTGAAACAAAATTGGTGAGTAGAGTTAAAGGGAAATAATTGAGACATCCGGAAGAGGCATGGAACATGGAACTAGAATACTTTACCCCGGTGGACGAAATAAAGGGTTCGATTCGAAATTCCGATCATCTGAAGAAGGCCGGAACGTACAACGTACGAAACGTTGTGAATATGGCAATGAAGATGAGGATAACAGTCCGAATAATGTAAATAATGCCAGTAACTTAAGAGGAGCAAGTAGTAAGTAAATATTACGAGGATATAGCGGACAGATAAAGATTGATCCTAGACTTAAAGAAGATTAGGCTTTAATGTTCGGATAAGTATCTACGGATTTATATAGGACGAATCATGAAAAAAGTGCTTTTAAATACATTGATTATTTTTTGTAAAGTTTAATCAAGGAAAATTAACAACATGGAATCAGCAAGTAGCTTAATTGTTCGCCATAAGAGCGATGCCCCAACGTCCTCAGCCACGAGCTCGCTACGCTAATATCCTTAACCACCGGGTCGACGCCATAACGTTCCTAGACACTAACGCGACGCTCTAACACCATTACCCACCGGCGCGACGCGTTAACGTCCTTACTCATCAGTGCGACTCTCTAACTCCCTTAGCCATAAGGTCGACGTCCTAGCAGCCACCGGCGCGATGCCTTAACGTCCTTAGTCACCAGCGCGGCTCCCTAACTCCCTTAGCCATAAGGTCGACGCCCTAGCAGCGTCCGGCGCGACGCCTTAACGTCCTTAGTCACCAGCGCGGCTCCCTAACTCCCTTAGCCATAAGGTCGACGCCCTAGCAGCGTCCGGTGCGACGCCTTAACGTTCTTAGTCACCAGCGCGGCTCCCTAACTTCCCTTAGCCATAAGGTCGATGCCCTAGCGACCACCGGCGCGACGCTTTAACGTCCTTTGTCACCAGGGCGATTTCTTAACAATAAATTTTACTCGCAAATTAAACAGTTTCGTCTGAAGATGAATGTATGCTTATGAATAACATTTATGGAAGCAATATTATAAGATTTATGAGGCTTCCTTGTTCGCATCGGCTTGCAAATCGTGCAAATTCTGTCAGAAGTATTTTGTGATAAGAATTTAAATCCATTTGATGTTCAGTCCAAGATCATATCCATTTATTCATCAGTGTTAAGCCGGTTCGTATTTCTGTATCTAATGAAAGAAATTGAATTATTTCTGTAACCGAACACGTAATTAGAATTACACCAGATGTTTATGTCGATAACAAAATATATTGATCCAATAGAAGAATAAGGATTAATTTCTGAAGAGAAATTAGTGTCGTCGATGTCTTCAAATTCATGCTTTCTTTACTTCAGCATCAGTGCCATAACTGAGGTGTTGGTTGTGGGGTCGCTTCACAGCTGAGCACTTGACATGTTCCCGCAATATATTTAGGTTGAAAGCCAGAACTATCCATTCATTAGTTGCGTGTTTTGAGCAAGTAGACCTATTCCTCTCAGGTCAAAGCAAATCCGATGTCATCCAACTTCATGACCCCAATATGTCGTGGGTGCACACTCATACGTACCAAAATAGACTTTACCCTCAGTGTCAACGCAGGACATCAAAGGAACCAGTTGCACCTGAGGGATGATCTGAATGGTGACACATAGCATTCATCTGCAGCATCGTGCCTCACAGTACATCTTGACTTGACTTGTATCGGTTTTCACCCTGGTCGGGTTGAACCTGCTTCCTTCCGAGAAAGTACAGCATCACGGACCATCGCTGCCCACGCTCGCCGATCCTGAGCCAGGTCACACGAAATGGCGAGCCAATCGCGATTCCATCGTCGAAGACCAACTACTTGTGGACCCGATAGTACTGCTAGGTCATCTGTAATTGTGCTAGCCCACGTCCTCAGCTGCCCACCGACAGGTTTTCGCCAGCCATGAAGAGAAGGAGGGAGAAGTACATCGCGGATGAGCTCTCCCTCCGGGCGTTCACAGTACATCAGCGACTACACACTTGGGATTTCCGAAAAGCGGGAAGATATATAAGCGCCCTAACCGAAAGAGAAAATACACGTTCAGAGTAAGCTCCCAAAGTCACACACCTTGCACTGGTTTATTTTTTACAGTGAGATTCGCCCTGTACAAGACCCGGGGGCCACTCGATGTAGAGGGTTATAGTGAGAGGCAGTTTATGTAGATATAAGAAGATAACAGTTAATCCTAGACTTGAACAGGTTAAGATTGCAGTGATCGGGAAAATATCCCCGTCGGAGGCGATTCCACCTAACAGTGTTTTTGGAGAATTTCGGAGATGAACAAACAATGCTTTTACACCGATAGCGTATTCCTTGTTTGAATAGGCCGGTTGAAAGGTTACTTAAAGACTTTGATTCCAATTCAAAAAGAAATAACCCCAAAAGAATACTTTGAAGCTTGGTCACATGATCAGATTTTCAGAGTTAATAAGTTTGTAGCCTCAGTATGAGAATTTACATAAAAAGAGGACGTAAGTTTCGAAATAGGAAATTCATTTCGAGTCTGACTATATTTCTGAGATGAGGTATTATGTACATTTTTTACATTATTAGGACTATTGTCCTCATCTTTGTCGCCATATTTATCACAACGTTTCGGCCGTTGTAGGCTCAGGCCTTCTTCAGGTGGTTGGAATTTCGAACTGAGCCCTTTATTTCGCTAACTGGGGTAGACTGTTCTAGTTTGATGGATATCAGTTATCTCCTGATAATTCCCCTCTGAAAGTTATCACTGCTTTAACCGGGTATTGAACTCACACACTTTGGGTCCTGTCACTGGATCTAAGCAACGTCTTTATCCACTGTGCTATGTGCCCGGACATCTGGGTATGAATTTCTGGGTATTATAAACCTAATGTCTTCAGCAACCATTTTTACCAGTGCTCATATTGCAATTTTTTCTGTTATCATTCAATGTTTTTTACCAGAGCTCATATTGCAACTTTGTTGTTATCATTGCTTTTCTCAGGTACTCCTTATTACTGGTTCCCATATTTTATTTAAGCATGGCACGTGGAAAAATGTATTGAAACTATCCCAATATTTACAGAGCAGTCTATCCCAATCTAAATCGCAGTCCAGAGTCTCTGGAGGGTTCAGTTCGAAATTCCAACCACCTGAAGAAGGCCGGAGCGTACAACGGCCAAAACGTTGTGATAAATATGGCGACAAAGATGAGGACAATAGTCCGAATAATGTGAATAATGTTCATTTCGGGCCGTAATGTCTATTTTGTTTATCATTAAGCAGGCCATTTTGTGAGGATGCATTACAAATCTTGTTAGGGACTTAATTTTCTCTCTCAATAATATTCTATTAGCCACGCTCCAGATATGAATAAAATTTGATCTAGACATAACTAATTTCAAGGATTTTTGTTATGACTAAAATTCTGGTTATTATTAAATTAAAAAAAAAGAAAAGAAAAAAAATTTCAACATTTTTTCGGCAAATATTTTTCATCGTAAACTCATTTTTGTGTTGGTTTAACCCTGTTTGTGAGCTACACTGAACTGAACCATTATAAAATTTACGCCTTTTCTTGTTTCGAAAAATAGTTTACGCACAGCCTTATTAATAATCATTACATAATTGATATAATAAACGAAAAAAAATATGTTTCTTCAAAACTGGCCTCTTTTCTTTCTTGAATTTTTTTATTTTCGCCCGCTTTATCTAAAAGAGCATATATTGGCAAAATGCCTGTAAAACATATTTAAAGTATTATTATGTTTTAAATAAATGTTATCTTCTAGATTCTGTGAGATGACTCTGAAGTACTTTTTTGTACCTCAAATCACTAATCTTAGTGGTTAATAAAAACAGATGTATTAATTAACAGGGATGGAGATTATATTGAAAAAAGTAAATATTTGTGTAAAATAAACGCGTTTTAGTACGTCAGCGAAGGACATAAATACCAAATCTGTCATGGGAAACGATTTTTGATTTGAAAATTTTATTATCTGTTCTGCGGGGTTAATATTCACCAGTAAAGTAAGTGCATTGAGAAGCAAAACAATTATTTAAAAACTAAATATTATATATATATATATATATATATATATATATATATATATATATATATAAGCGAACATTCAAGTCAACACTCACAGGCGACAGGTTGTTTCATGCTAGACGCAATCGTCGGTGTCCTGACGATTGGATTGCGTCTAGTATGAAACAGATATTGAGCACTTTATCCCGTAAATATACCACACCTCAAAACTATATATATATATATATATATATATATATAATGCAAAAGGAAAAGCAAACATTCAATAACATCGACTATGAACACGGCCACAGTGTGCTGTCCATTTTCGGAAAATAAAATATTCATATAACTATAACCACATACGTAAAAAACACATAATAAAAAAAATAAACATCGACTTTGATAATGGATAAAAGAATAGGCGAATACTTTAGGATATACAGAACATTTGGTCAGTTTTTACCCACTTTGTGTCCAGAAAAGAAAAAGCTTGTGCGAACACAAGAAAAAATTAAATGAAATGCTTAATCGCAGTACCTTATCAGTCGTCTTTAACGAAACATGTATAAAAAGGGATTGCTGCTTATATATATATATTTATTAAAGACATTTTTATGTTTAACGTTCTTTTTTATAGATACAAGTATTTAAGTAAATGCGCTGTTTATAATAAACAGTATTAAATAACATTTACCGGCCTGAATGTCCGAGAAATTTTCATGGAAAATATTCGTCCTTTGACAGGATTCGAACCTGCATCCTATACGGAACCGTCATTTACGCTGACGTGCCTTATCGTCTCGGCCACAAAGGAGCGTTCGGTAGGCACGGTCGAATTTACTGCTTATAAACTTCAATCTTCCATGAATCTCGTACATTCATAACTGCTCTGGAGTATCAAATGGAAACAAATGACGTCATATATTAAGAAATGGACAAAGTCCGACAATTTATTTATTAAAGATATTTTTATGTTTAACGTTCTTTTTTATAGATACAAGTATTTAAGTAAATAAATGCTCTGTTTATAATAAACAGTAGTAAATAACATTTACCTGCCTGAATGTCCGAGAAATTTTCATGGAAAATATTCGTCCTTTGACAGGATTCGAATCTGCATCCTATACGGAACCGTCATTTACGCTGACGTGCCTTACCGTCTCGGCCACAAAGGAGCGTTCGGTAGGCTAGGTCGAATTTACTGCTTAAACCTTCACGGCTAGGACCCACCATGTTAGGTGCATTGTAGCAGTGGAAGTAAGGAATATATTTCGTTCTGAGCACTTTTCATGGAAATAGCAATGGATCAATGAGAGGCTTGTGACGTTTCGCCTGTGGGAAAAATGGTTATGGTGTGGAAAATACCAAAAGAAAATTAATTGTTAGGATCAAAGTTTTCTTTTGTTTATTTACACTCCATTTTTCGCGTAATACAAAAAATTAATGGCTTTTCCAAATTGTGGGATATCTGATTTTAACGTTCATTCATTATGAATATTTCGCGTATATATTTTATAATTTGCCATAAGAAACGGACATATCAGAATCATACAACAGGAGAGAATAGCATAACATTTATAGCTGTCGTAAAGGTATAAATCGAAACAATAAAAAAAGAAAGCCGTATACCGTTCACTGTGTCATATACCCAGACGACCGGTATATCACCAGGAATCATGGAGAGTAGCAATGGAGAGCAGAGACCCAAGGTGGGAGGTTCGTACTCATCAGAAGTTAAGAGTTTAAAGGATTAGCTAGTTCGTATGTCTCATTCGTCAGAACTCTGTCGAGGTCTAAAAATAGGCACAGCGAATAAAATGCGAAATAGAAAAGCAGGATGTCAGTAAAATGATTGCAAAGCAAATTTATGCTAAGGTGAAAAATTATTATTCACCTGCAAATCCACGTGTTGGGATCAACCCCAAAATATTTAAAGCCATATTAGTTATGTAATTTATCATCTTAAATATTGTGACAGTGTCTACACAAGTAGAGCGGATCAGATGTTGGGGTTAAGTACGAGTCAACAGCTAATTTTCGGAAAGAAAATTTGGATGG
The DNA here is from genome assembly GCA_903632075.3 of Acanthosepion pharaonis. Classification (NCBI taxonomy): domain Eukaryota; kingdom Metazoa; phylum Mollusca; class Cephalopoda; order Sepiida; family Sepiidae; genus Acanthosepion; species Acanthosepion pharaonis. The sequence goes on along the minus strand of CAHIKZ030005352.1, from coordinate 3,521,066 downwards.
TTTACATAAGTGTGTGAGTACTTCTAGTTCAGTGATAGACGAGAATTTGTTAAATAAACATCAGTAACCTCAGCCCGATAACGAAGACATGTTCTTTATACTGAGGAAGGCTCAATCAGATTTTCATCTAAAGATCAAATCGTCTATATATATGAAGTCCGTACAGCCGTCTCTCTGTAAGCAGGGGTGTTTTCTAGGCCTGCATTTTACCAGTCTATGATATATTTAATGTATAAGACTTTCTGTTTTTGGTGTTTGCTGTTTTATTCATTGTGCTCATCCTTGATAGAGATCTGGCGAGAGAGGAGAGATGACTGGTTACGCATGGATTACCTCACTATCTTTTTGCTTTTCGATTTACCTGATTACGGTAATTATAACTTTTTTGTTATTCATTCCTGTAGTTTCATTGGAGAGCCGAGTTCGAATTCCAGTCGAATCCATTACATTCACGTACGTGATAAATACCTTTGGGACAGGTATGAATCCTGTTCTTCTCCCACCAGCTATGGGTAAATAACAGGACAGACCGAGTTGGATGGCAACTGGTCTACTGCAGAAAGAAATGGCAACATACTGCGGGAAAAATCTGCCTCGTCAGTCATGCATCAAAAGATACATGGTCGCCTAAGCGTGTATCACATATGGCACATAACTGACTTTCATTTTAACATATCCGTCTTATTGCAATCATTCAATTTTGTACCTCTTGTAAGTTATTTATGTAAATTCTGTTTTAACAAAGTGAACTCATCTTTGTTCCAGGGAAATGAAATTGGGGTGTAATTGTGTAATTGTCTCTGTGTTTCTCTTCTCATGAGTCTAATGTTAATCAGCATGCAGAGGGCATCTAAGCTATTATTGAAATGTCAGACCTCCTTGAACCTCTGAGAATGTCGAAAGAAGCCATTTTGATTGAAGAAAAGTCGGTAGTGTAAGGAAGTCGGTTAAAAGGCAAGAACAAATTTGCTGCCGAGGAAATTAAAAAAGGAAGAAGAAAAATAATCAGATGTATCAGGTGCCTCTTTGACTTAGAAGTGCCTTTTCGTGTCCATCATTTAGGAATAAAATATGGGATGTAAACGTATTAATAAAATGGCGGCGATAGTTGAAGACGGAAAGAATAAGTAAATGAAAACCCTTAGGCAGGGATTTGAAGGAAAAAAAAAAGAGAGAAAACGAAAAAGAAATGAAAAGTGTGATGATGTCTGTACTTAACAGAAGCGATTGAAGAGAAATGAAATACATGTGATAAATAATGGGAATTTAAAGCGAGAAAGAATAGAAAATGGAAACAATTTCAGAATATGTGGCGTATATAAAAAAAAGATAGATAATAAAGAGATATGTATAGATAGATAGACACATGGATAAATAGACAGATACGAAATATATGAATATACATACATACATACATATATATATATATATATATATATATATAGTTGAATGGTTATGAGTTTTGACCGTCGGTTTTACGCTTATGCGATCGTTTGAGGAAAAACCGACGGTCACAAACTCATATGCATTTACATAAATATTTTATCTGTATCTGATATTGAACGCTTTCCAATAATATACTTATATATTTAGATAGATAGATAGACGTGAAAAACTTAGATAGATATGATAGGATGGATAGATATAAATAACATGATGTAAATATAACTAGACTCATATATATATATATATATATATATATATATATATATATATATATATATATATATATATAGTTAAGTTATGAAGAACTTGGTAATCCGTATGGGTAATCCCAAGGAGGATGAAATCCTGAGAGCTCAATGTAAATCCAGTGCTAATATTTTAAAGAAAAACAGACCACTTTAAGGTACCATTATAATAATTTATTTCACCAGAGTCCTTTTAAAAGGACGCCGGATCATCAGATAGCACTTCCAAAAATGAAATGAAACATCCTTTATAAGGACTCTGGTGAAATAAACTATTATAATGGTACCTTAAAGTGGTCTGTTTTTTTTTAATATATATATATATATAGAATAACATAGATATCAATGAGACAGATCTGAATAAAATGAGAGATATAAATGTGAAGAGAATGAGATAGATAGCTAGATAAATATAAAAAATAAATATAAAAGATGAGGTAAATAGATGAACAAAATTTTAATAAGAAGGTAGATTAGAGGATCAACAAACTTTCTGTTTTCTTCGCCTATTTTAAAATTAAGTCTACACACAGAGAGTCTATAGGGGTTGGATGCTTGAAATATGAGACAGAACTGCAAACTTCTTTGATCCGAAGTCTGGATGAGCCAGGGAAAATAATGCTGTAGATCCACCGATTTTGATCTCTTTGAATCAAGCAAAAACATCGAAAAAATCATTCATCGAGATGACCGTTAATTATCACCCGTCACAGTGAATAGCGGCACTCTCAAAGTGCCCCCACCCTTGCTTTTATCTTCTGTTGGTGCTCGTGCTCACTCCCAGAACTCAACTGGAGTTGATGCTGAAAAATTATCCGGCTTCTTATACTGCTCCAGAAAGAACCTGCAGCCTCATGCATTACTCTATCTTTGCCAGGGTCAGATAAGACCAACAAATGGTGTATTGATGCCATATGCGAATAGAACCTGCGTTCAAAACCGTTTACACGGCCTTGTAACTATTGAATTAATTTCAAACCTGTAACCCCTTTCAGACAAACGCAAGCCGCTCACTTCTCTATCGCCGTTCTGACGTGCTGCATTCTTTAGTTCTACCAGTTCAGACCTTTACAGCTAAGACTTGCTATACCATGTACACAGGGGCCAACCGCCAACGTTCCCTTGTTCTGTTATTAAAAGTAAAATTCCACTCGTAAGCTTGTTCTCAAGATCACTTGCTTTTTAGAACTGAATCCAAAGAGGATATATTTCCGATCACTATAACCTTAACCGTTTCAAGTCCAGTGTCAACCGTTATCTAGCCTACATACCTTCATAGTCTACAATTCTTAACTCATCGTCTTACGTCTATAAAACAGCATGATTCAGTAACCTTGAGTCGCTCTTTTGTTTCTTGCATTGGATGAACAACAGCGTAAAAAAGTGAATGGCTTAGAGATCTAAACACATAACAGCTTGGACTCATGGATTGAAACGAATCACCGAAACAGGCCAGAACACAGCATCCAGTAATATTAAGGAATGAAACCAGAAGAAACATGGCTGATCCAGGCGGATTGTAATGTATCTTTGAAGATCTTAAAAAAAAAAAACCAACAAAATACAAGGATCTTAAAGTGGAAATCCCAAAAATGCAACATATGGGGACATCAATAATTTCAGTTGTAGTTGGAGCCCTCGGTTTGATTAGAAAAGTTTCCGATAGACTCGTGGAAGCTCAAGCTTTGAAGAAATACAAAAAATTGTACTCACAAATACAGCTCACAACTTACGAAAGACTTTATCTATGTAAAATGTATGTTATCTTAGGATTTTTATTTGTTTTTATTTTTCTCAAAAAATGCTCGTTGAAAAATGTCATGATGCCATTTCTGAAGTTAGGTTTCTGGTTGGGACACGGAAAGAAATGAGTATACACCAGAAATCAAAGGAAATAATAATAATAATAATAATAATAATAAGACGAGATAAAGGGACAGAAAATTAACTTCATAAAAACAAAGCAAAAGATGAAATACAGACGGCAGCCATAGGAAAATGACACACAAAGAAAATGAGAATCATTTCGGGAACGAGAAACTAAAAAAAAAATACAAAAGATGATAAAGTAAGATAAACTAAAAGAAACATATCAGCGAATGTGATAAAAAAGAAGAATGTTAAAAAACAGGGGAGGTAACTGCTAGCAGAAATTGAAAATAAAAGAAAGAATGGGCGTGGGCCGTGGAAGGGAAATAGCAAAAAAAATACAAAAGAAATAATATAATTAAATATTGAATTGAAACCCATACAAAACATTGAGTTTCAAAGAATAACTTTCTATCACCTCCCGGCAAAACATTAACAAGTCGAGTCGATTTCTTATTCTTAACTATTCCTTTTTATTTAATATTTATTATTAAATGTTATTTTAATACGTATCTAGCGTAAATTCCTACTCATGTTTGATACGATTATTGTTTTATATAAATTTTAATTCGCATTTTTTTACACACAAAGCGTAGGCATTTATATCTGATTAACTTTTCCAACGGAATACACAAAATAAAAGAGGCGTGTATTTCTATAAAAGAGGAGAAAATTGCCTGAACTTTAATAAACTGATGACAATAGGATCCGAAAAAAAATGAGTCAGTATGCTCGCGTTTGAGTTCAAATCAAAACGAGGCTGCCTCGTTTTATATTGTTTATCTCAAGAATACAGTCAATCTTTCTTCCATGTTAAGGATCTTTTCATCTGTAACTTGATTTTCAAGCTAATAGAAAAGAAAATATGAGCAAATTAAAATAAACAATTTTCAAATATTCAAGAATTTTCGAAAGACAGAGATTTTATATATCCAGGCAGTAGTTCTTTTAGTCTGGTCTGGATTAAAGTAGTGGGAACTATTTCTCTAAAATACAGAATCCATAAATACACACACACACACACACACACACTATATATATATATATATATATATATATATATATATATATATATATATATATATATATATATGTGTGTGTGTGTGTGTGTGTGTGCGTGTGTAAAGTTAACACAGAATGTGAAGATTGCGTTCAAGTATGAAACAAACTGTTACCGCAGAGTGTTCACTTTCATATTTACATACTCTTTACCCTGATATTGAACAAGCTTACCTAGAAATATGGAAACCTTATACCCTAATTTCATCATATATATATATATATATATATATATATATATATATATATATATATATATAGTCCACGACGAAATTATTCGTACACCCATCAATTTTGAATGTTTTATATCCATTTTGCAGAAACTAATGCCTGTATGATGCCAAGTTTTACATGTTCACACACACACACACACACACAAGAAATATAAAACTCAATTTTCACAATAATAGGTTAAATACAACAAATTTGAGAGGAGAATTATGTAAAATAGAAAATGACAAAATTATTCGTACAGTATGAAAAATAGAAAAATTCAACAACTGTCACAATATTAATAATAAGTAGTATGGTCTCTTCTCTTTATAACTTGCTGCAATCGTTTTCTAAAGTTTTTTATGGGATATTCTTCCATTCTTCAATGGATACACGTTCTAATTCCTGAAGGCTTTTTGGTACCGACGATTTATTTGAACTTTCAATTCTTGCCATAGATTTTCAATAGGATTCAATTCAGGAGTCATCGAATGCCATGGCAGAGCTTTAATCTTCTTTTTATGAAGCCACACAGTCACTGATTTAGGCGTATGTTTGGGATCGTTATATTGCTGTAAAGTAAATTGCTAACTGTTGTGGATTCCGGGTTGAAATCCGGTACCAATAAATAACAAACGCCAGGAATGAATATATGAAAATTATGTATTAACGTAATAATACAAACTGGTAATGCAGGTTAGTAGTTCCAGGAATACGGGTTAGTAGCGAAATATATATATACAGTCTTTGGTATTGAAGTATCGCTATATGACTTCTTACTGAGCCTACGTGCTCGCTCACTGTGACTCCTACAACGCTGTTACCTCACCCCTCACTCTTCCGGTTACCTACAACCTTTTACTCTGTCACTCTGGACTCGACTCGACTCTTTGGTCTTGCTCTTTCTTACTCTCGTCTCGCTCTTGCAGCAGTATATGTATATACTGGGTGAGTTTATTTACATAAAAAGGGGTGGACCCCTCAACACTAACTTAAATGAAGATTTTGCACTGATAGTTGTAGATTTTCCTCCAGAATTTTGATATAATATGCAGATTTCATTATTCATCTTATTGCAATTAATTGTCCAGTCCCTCTTGAGATAGAACAGCCTCAAAACATTATCGAACCGCCTTCATGTTTTACTGTTGCCACTGTGTTGTTTGGGAGGAAAGTATCACCTTCCTTGCGCCAAAACTTCTATGTGTCATTATGTCCAAAAAGCTCATTTTTTTGTTCCATCACTCCATAGGACTTGTTCCCAAAAGTCAATTTTCTTTGTCCAAGAACGTTTTGACAAAATTAAACCGAGCAACAATATGACATGGTTTGTGAAGAGGGGTTCGTCTTGGTCGGTTTTCATACAGCCCATATCTATTTAAACAACATTGTATTGTGCGAGTACTTACGCTGATATCTATCCATCATATCCAACATTTGGCGATGTCTTTCAAAACAATTCTTGAGTTTTTATTAACCTCGCGACAATTCTCGGTGACGATTTGGTTTTTCTTTCACTTCCAGGCAAATTCTCTGTCGTGCCAAACTGATCAAACTTCTTCATAACGGACTGTACTGTAGATCTAGGGATAGCTAACCGGTTTGAAATAGTGCTTTAACTATTCCACGACTTGTGGAAGTTAATAATTCTCTCTCTCAAGTCAACGCTAAGTTCCTTTGTCTTCCCCACCGTGTTGTTAACGTAAAGAATAACAATGGTAACACTCTATGCACCACATGATGTTATTTGCTGGAATTATCCCAAATATTCTACTGAATAAATAGACTAGAAGGTTTCACCAATAAAATAATTATGTAAATTACTTATACTTACACGAATCAATCAATTTAAAATAATATTTTCTATCGTACGAATAATTTTATCTTTTCCTATTTTGCATAATTCGCCTATTAAATTTGTTGTATTTAACCTGTTGTTCTGAAAATTGAGTATTATATTCCTTTTTTGTGCCTATTAACATATAAAAACTTGGCATCATACGGGCATTAAATCCTAAGAAATGGATAGAAATATTACAAATTAGTGCGTGTATAAATAATTTCGTTATTGATTCACCCCTCTCTGTCTGTCTGTCTGCCTGTCTGTCTGTTTGTCTGTCTGTCTGTTTGTCTCTCTGTCTGTCTGTCTGTCTCTTTCTCTCTCTCTCTCTCTCTATATATATATATATATATAGGGTGTATGTAATTATAAAAGTGGACATTGAAGCCAACACCCAGAGACGACAGTGTTTCATGGTAAACGCAATCGCCAGGCACAATTTCCTGTCAATCGTCGGGTGCACTGACATCAATGTCCTTATATATATATATATATATATATATATATATATATATATATATATTCCAACAAAGATTTCGTTTGAAGATGGAACGGAGCCCATTTTACTTTCAACTCAATTTAATTTAAAGGATTATATTGAAGTTTTCGGCTCTTGTTTTGAAACATGAGACGCGATTTGGAATCATATTTTTAAATAAATAATTATATTTATGCTCTACTTTTTGTATCGAGCACTATTTTTAAAAATAATAACTAAAATACTAAGGGACTTCGGATTATTTACCTAACCAGTTCCTTCCTATTTTCTATATATTTTCACACACACACATATATATATATATAAATTCATTGAGTCCGATAGAAACCTCAACAGGACGGCCCGTTTCATAATGGGACTCATCACTGGACACCAGGTATCGAAACCGTTATTTCCTATCAGACTCAACATAGCGCCGCTCACTCCATATTCCGTGGCGGAAATGTTGAGTCTGATATGAATCTCTTCGGTGTCGAGGCCCGGTTGGTACAGTTGGTATGTTGTCTGCTTGAAAACCCAACTGTCAGGGTTTCGATACCTGGTGGTGGATGCGCACTGCTGATGAGTCCCAATTATAGGACGAAACGGCCGTCCAGTGCTTCCTCTATTTTCCTGTTGAGGTTTCTGTCGGACTCAATGAATTTATTTATATGTTTATCAAATCCTCCTACTTATTATATATATATGTATATAAGGGCATTGCGGAAATGTAAATAACATTAACATGACTTCTCTACAAACATAACTCCTGCAAACAAAATCTAAAAACGTGCTGTCCTAACACCTTTTTGTCAGTTATTCCAAAATAGATTTCTGAAGGACTAAGAATTATCTAATCTTTCAGGGCATAGGCGGCCATGATTTTCCACAATTTCCTGTTCCTTTTAGCTTTTAACAATCTTTGTCTTTCTGTTATTTCTTCTAAACCCTGTTCTGGCATTCACTTACTTAAGTTAATTTAGTATGTTATGTGTTTTTTTCCTCTGTCCGTCTTGCCCTCTCTCTGTCCCGTGAGTATCACATTTTCCAAGCCCTCCCTCCTCATTATATGCTCTTTCTGATATTAAGTGTTATTTTCATTTTTGTTTACTCCAAAAACTTCGTCGTTACTCACATATTTGGTTCACCGTATCCTCAGTATCCTTCTGTAGATCCATATTGTTGTTGCTTCAAGGCTCCTCTTCCTCTTTGAGGAGATCGTTCAGCACTTACTTTTATACAGGCTGACCGATGTAATAATATAGCAGTTTAGTACACTTTTCCTTGTTCCTAGCGAACTGTTTCTATTTCCCAGTCAAATATCCTAAATTAAACCACTCTAAATATCCTACTTAAAGGAGAAAACACAACTTAAAACAGCCACAATCTCCAAAAATCCCCCTAAAAACACCCAAAACAAAACAAAAGAAACAAAAAACCAAAAAGGTTTCAGCATATCTGAAAGCCTGAGACAAAATACAATTCAACATCTTAAAAAGTCAGCCAAAATAATAATTACAAATGAATAATCTCCATTTTGACTCATAAAAACATCGAATGGTATTTTCGTCAAGATAAATACATTCTTTTTTAAAATGTTCTTCAGAACTTTAGAACACTTAGTAACCGAACATAAGTACAGTCTGGCTTGTTCTCTATTTTGCTTTGACAACTGATACTTTTAAAAGGAAAATTTACTTTAACATTATTCAGCAAGATTTGAAGCAAGTCTTATGAAATGATTATGGTAAAGTTGGCAGTTTCCTACGGTTGGAAACAATCAGCTTTCATTGACCGAGCAGCCAGTGCTACTGCCGGTTGAAACTTAGGAAATATTTTCAGGAAAAAATCAATTTCGGAAAATAAGTTTCTCAAGTTCACTCTTCTCAAGTAATTATGGGGTTTCCTTCCTAGCTCTTTGTTCAAAGTAGTGTGGAACATCAGCATCTTATTTTCCCTTCGAGTTACATATACTATAAATTTTCGTTGTTACTCCTGCTTGAAAGTACTCAAGCGACGTGGTTTCTGTTACTTGGTAAAGTTTTTCTGATGAGATAGTCCCTAAGTTCCAAGTAGGAAAATCCTTGTTAAGATCTAGATGCTTTTTCACTGGAAGCCATGTTTTAAAGATGCCATTTTCACCTGTTGAAGTTAATTCTTAAATTATATAAACGTATTTTTCTATTTAAATTATATTTATTTTATTTGAATGTATTTTATCATTTAAATTTTGCTCATGAAATTTAATACTATTTTTCTGATCAAAATCTACTCATTAAATTAAAATGAATTTTCTATTTAAATTCTACTTATCAGTTCTCAACTGGATATCTATGCTGATGACACACATTTCTGCTTTTGTCTTCATAGTAAATCTGATAGATTCCATAAGGTCAAATTGGTAGCTGATCTAAAAATAAGAACTACGCTCTATTGTTAACTGGGGTAAGAAATGACTTGTTACTATTAAGGACTCCAAAACGGAACTGGTGTATTTTAATCTTCTGAGAGAACAGTGTTGCCTTACCTCAGCATGGTTGATCCTCACCTCCAAAAGAGGGACTTATTGTGCCTCCTCGACTAACGTATTCCACTGACATGAAGTGGAAAGATAACATTGAATCAATCACTAGGTCTTCTGCTAGGAAATTTGCTTCACTGCGTCATACTAGAGAATGTTTCTCGGCAGAATCTATCTTATATATTTACAAGTTTACCATTTGTCCATGATTTGAATATTGCTGCCGCATCTGATCGGGTGATTCTACTCTGTATTTAGAGATTCTTGCTAAAATCCAAAGAAGAATTTGCAATGTAATTAGTGCTGACCTGTCATCTCAGATTCATTACTCACCCATCGCCGTAACACAGCTTCCAAATACCTTTTCTACAAATACTTTCATGGTAATTGTTTGAATGAACTTTTCGCTATGGTACCTGGATTTTATAAATTTAATTGCAGTACTAGGGTGGGCGCACGTTTTCACGGAAATAACCGTAAGTTCTATGCTGACAGTTTCTTCTCTCGCACTTCTCGTTTTTGGAATTTTTTTCCGGTTTTTGCTTCCCAGTCAACTTTGATCTTTAAAAATTTAAATACAATCAGTCGCTGTTTTCTGTCTCCTTAATTTCTCTTGTTTTATTGTTCTCTCTCATTAATAGTATTTACTTTTTTTATTCTCTAATACTCATTTAGCCTTAGTGGCTTTATTGCCTTGCTTGGGCTGAAATAGTTAAAACATTCTATTTATTAATATGTATATACAACATAGAAATTCTAACATTAGAAACTGTTAGTTCATTTTGATTTTTTGTCTCATAAGAGTGTATATTAATTTTTGACATCAATAATTTCCGTTTTGGGGAATCTACTGCAAGAAAGAGACGGTAACTTACTGCGGAAAATTGAAATAGACATGATTATTTAAGCGTGAATCAGGTATGGCACTTAACTGACTGAATGCAATGAGTCATGTAATCATAAGATAAGAAGAAACCCTGCAGGGTACTCTAATATACCTTAGTATTGTACGGTTATACCAACGGAAACAGTAAATTGAAAGAAAGATGCTGTCCCTTCCATGACAACACAAAGTCACAAACAGAAAGAACAACACAGGTAATAAGTTTGGAAATCACTTGGGTGTTAGACTTCACCTGCCATATTCGCCAATCGTTTATTATCAATCGCTGTAAAACGCTTTGATCAGGAAAGACTTTTTCTTTATGAAAACCAGATTCAAGAGTTGCCGAAAACTTTCTCACGTCTAATTTCATGGAATATTATTCAAAAGATATCAAATAACTGCCTGATAAGCGACATCAAATCATTGCAAAAAAAAAAGTGAATAAGATAAAGGATGTTCCATTAACTTGGACTGATTTTAAATGTGAATTAAGTTTAAGCATCTAATGATTTTTTTCTTTTTCTTTCAGATTTAACAACTCGAGTCTTTGGCAGTTTCTACCATGGAAAGAGTAACAATCAAACAATGTGTTAAAGTTTCAAGAGTTAAATTAGAAAAAATGTTCATAAATTTAAACAAACTGGGTTGGTGGCAGATGTGAAAACACCATTGGGTGCTCTTTTATGCCATTAAGCTGAAAACATTGCCGCAGTGCACGAGAATATAACCGAAAATCCAGACACCTCTTTTCCTCATTGTGAGCAGGAATTGAACCACTCCACAACAACGTTACATCTTTTGCAATTGGACTCTTGGTTGGTCGATTATGTTGACGGTAAAAAATCGTGAAGTGCGCGAAATGCATTTCTATTTTGGACGTCCATTTTCGTAATAAGCTTCGATAACTTTAACACGTTGTTTGATTGTTAATCTTTCCATGGTTGAAATTGCCAAAGACTTAAGTTGTTAAATCTGAAAGAAAAAGAAAAAAATCTTTTAGACGCTTAAACTTAATTCACATTTAAAATCGGTCCAAGTTACACGAACACCCTTAATTGAATGATATATATACATCTACTTATTTTTTTTTTTAGCATAACGTTGAGAAACAAAAACGGCAATTATTCATAAATCTATTTAATATTTATTTTGGATCTGGAAAAAAGGATTGATTCCAACATGAAATAACACAAAAAAAAAGTATTGACATTTTGCAATATCAACCAATCTCACCTTTCTATATCATTTAGAAAACATCAGCTACTTTATGCATTACAGGACCCTGATCGAACCAAGAAAAGTTAAATAAATAGAACGTTGCCATTTGAACAAGCAATCTTAAACGTCAGATCTCCTCTACCTCAAAAATAAGTACCTTTGCATGGACACAATGTTGCCAACAAACACGCTGTAAGCTTATTCCATTACCATATATCCTAGGCTAATAGGAAATTGACAAACTGTCGGAAGGCATTTTCGACTTCTCATTGTTGTACAGCTAATGGCATATAAGGCCGGTAAAAGAGTTAATCACTAACGGGTAGGTACAGTTAATACGGAAGGTGGATGCGTACTTGCTGTGTGTTTTTTTTAAAGTTTTAAGTCTTCCATTATTCTGCAGCAAAATGGGCCCCTTGTTGTTTATCACTGCTAGTTAAATATTGTCCATATTAGATACATCAGTTTAAAAATTACAACAAAACATTGCCGTGGTAGACTGATGGCGTTGCAAAGGGCATTAATGGATTACTCCATTCTCATCAAACGACCAGCAGGATTTCTGTGGGGCAAAGATTTAGTTTTGGAAATACTGAATGTGAGATTTAGCGACCGGAAGGGAGTGACATTTCTTGTCATGTTGTCTTTTTTCAACGGTTTAGTTAAGGGAAAACGAAAATAAGGACATAAGATGCTGACCTTTCACACTACTTTGAACTAAGGACCAGGAAAATTAACTCGAGAGAGCAATAACTGTACTTGAGAAGCTCATTTTTCTAAAAAGTCTTTTTTTTTCCTGAAAACATTACCTAAGTTTCAACCGGCAGTAGCACTGGCTGCTCGGCCAATGAACCAAAGACGCAAATTACATGAGATATCAAACATGTGATATCCAGATTTTAAATGATGGGATCTCGTTTTTCAAATCATAGGATTCACATTTCTGAACTTTTTTAATTTCGCATATTCATATTGTCGTATAGGGGTTACTCCCAATTCTGTAAATAAGTCCTTGGTATCTTTTGGAATTTGGCTCCATTGTTACCGTGCATTGGAAACACGACTGAAACCCATCTTGAAGATTCAGATCAGCAGGAGCAAACATTTGAAATCAATGACAGATTGTCCATTCTGAAGTTGACTCCATCCCCCAAGTACATAATATCTCGCAACGACCGAATTTTTATTTATTGAGATGTGCCATGCGTGATACACGTTTAGGCGATCATCTATCTTTCGATACATGACTGACGAGGCAGATTTTTCCCGCAGTCGGTTGCCATTTCTTTCTGGCGGTAGACCAATACCACCCGAGACTATAGAACCCAGTCTGTCCTGCTATTTACCCATCGTGTTCTTCATTAAATGTACAGTCAGTCAGTTACGTGCCATGCGTGATACATGATTAGGCGATCATGTATCTTTCGATATATGACTGACGAGGCAAATTTTTTTCCCGCAGAAGGTTGCCATTTCTTTCTGCGGTAGACCAGCTATAGAACCCGGTCTGTCCTGTTATTTATCCACAGCTGGGTGTGTGTGGGGGGGGGGAAGAAGAGGATTTATTGAATATACAGAAATATAAATCACGTTTATTTATTTTTGTTTCAATGTAAAGAAAAATAAATAAAAGAACAATCTAAACATTCAAAGAATACCGATAGGAAAGAACGGAAAGTTTCATTAAAGTTACGTGCATTACAATCCTTGTAAAATCAGATGCAGGTGTGAGGTTGCGTACTTCGCCGTTCGGTTACAGAGAATAGACTCAGACGAACACTGTACTAAGCTTCTCTGGCAACCTGCTGGGAATCGAATATAAAGAATATTCCAACATTATAGTCTAATAAAAGAAGTATAAAGAAGACCGGAGTGTGCATCGGTCGAATAATTTTGAAAATAAAAACAAACATTAAAGCTTCGGTTAAGAAAGCGAATGAGATCGGGTGAGCTCCGCGTCTAGATTCGGTAGACGCCAGAAACTCTAAAATTAAAAAAAAATAATAAAAAAATAATAAAAAACAAAACAAATCCATGCGTTTCTACACATTCAATATTCGCCTTCAATACATAATTATAATCGAAGTTTTAATATTACCCCTCCCTTTCTTACACATATCATTCCATCAATAAAAACTTTACTTTATTCTGATGAAGTCCTTTCAAACGATGAAACGCGTCACAGAGAATTTTTCCGCTTTGTCATCCAATTAGATAACAGAAAGCGACATGTTGATAGGTTTAAAAAGAGAAAAAAAAACAGACAACAAAGAAATGTATATTCATTAAATATTAGCAGGACAGTGATTAAAAAGAAAATGTATTTTTTTTTTTTTAGAAAAATGATTTGAATTACACAGATATCTTTTTTTGTATAATAATATAAACATTTTTCCATATTGCTTGCATAAAACAAGAAAATGCAAAGTGAGAAGACTTTTTTTATTATTTTGCTTTAAACGTAATTCCCTGTAAGACCTGCGAATGTCACATTGAATCATATACAGCTTTCGGGGTATGAAACCCAAGATTAATAGGAAAACTGAACTCTCTTAGAAATGTCCTCAGAAACGACAATGGCGAAAAAGCAATGCAGAAAATGCATAAATATTATCTATTCCGAAGATAATGTGCGCATGCGTTGTAACACGCATGCATATTTCCTTCGAGGATTTTCCCCATTTTCTTTGTCTCTCAATTATCTGGGCTATTTCGCTGCCTGTTTTGTGGGTAGTCAGTTTCAATAAAATGTCTGCTCGCTGACATAACTCAATAAGTGGAAGACTTGCTTCCCGAAATCCACAAGTCGTGGGCAGTTTTTGCTAAATAAGAAATATATTATCAATATGTGTCCAAAGATATGATTTTCTCATGTCAGTTAGGCAGGGATACTTACTTACTTATACTTACTCTTTTTTCTTTCGCTACATTACTCCCTTTCTGTCACTACCTCCACAACAAATGTACACGTATGTCGGGGTGTAAACAAATCGATGTGAAAATGAAAAAAAAAATAGAAAGGAAAATATAGCAAACACTGATAAAAAGAGAGAGCAAATTTTCTCTGTCAAATATATATATATTTACCTTGATACCTGGCAAATGTAAGAGATACACAAAATTATGATGATGGCTGTGACTCGATTTCGGTCAAACCCATCGTTTGATCCATTCTCTAATACGGACCTGTCCTTATAGCCCCCACTAAGGTCATACATAGTTTTGAGCAGATGTGGCAATGTAGGCGTCTTTTGAAGTAATTATTACATTCATATTTTAATGAACTTTCAAATCTTATTTTAATCCAACAACTGGGGCACTTCCTTTTGTAAACTGTCTGCAAGTAGAAATACCATATAGTAGATTTTTTGCACTATATAACCACTGATGAGTAAGGGGTTTGTCTAAATCAGCTTGTTTGGTACGGGCAGAGTATTGACCATAAAGAGACTTATCTTGCTATCGTTTCTGCATTTAGAACATAGCATTTGCTTTTGCTTTCCTTTTTAGGTTCTTTGCTGTTGCAGTAATATTATGGATTTTTTTGAACTTCTTCATTCACTTGAAATTCCCTTTTGAATTTGTTGGCTTCCTTTGTTACTGAATAAATTTTCTTATTTCTTTCATACACTTTTGACGCAGATGATCCGCCAGACTTCTGTAGTTTCCAGATATTTTTGAAGATCGATTGTTGTGGTTTTGTAAGACAGTTCTAGTTGAACTAATCCTCTGCCTCCTTCGGATCTGGGAACATACAAGCGATCATCACCAATCTTAGGATAATGCATGCGGTGGCAAGTGAGAAGCTTTCCCGTTTTGACATCCATCGGCTTAATATCAGCTATGGTCCAATTAAGGATGTTGAAACTGCACCACAGAGACAGCCGAAGTATTTATGGCTGATATTCTGTTTTGTGAATTCAATTCGTTATTTAACACCAGATGCACACATCTGTAGTATTATTTTTGTTACTTTTTACTTCATTTGGTTCTGCTGTATTCCATCTCTTTCGCTTCTTCTTGTTCCAGTTTGCTAATCTTTGTGACAGAGTCTAGATCTATTGAGTGTGATTTTGTAATTCTCCCTTTCCTGAATGTTACTTTTGCACATTTATCTAATCTGAAATCCATATCGATGTCATCACTGAAACATTTTAACGTATCGAGGGTACCCTTCAACTCATTGTCGTCTTTGGCAAAGAGTTTGATGTAGAATAGGTAATTAAACAGTTCTATTTTTATTTTGTATCCATGGTTAATTACTGTTTAATTCATGTGAAAATGGGGTTAATGATAGTGTTACAGTTTTTTGTGTATATGTATGTATATATAACTAGTGAGTTAGTCCAAATGCCTTGACTCGCTTTATAGTCTACCAATAGAAGGTTAACCAATCAGAAGCCATAGAATATTCAATCCGTCGTGTATAAAGGCGGCCTTTTTTGTCTACTCTACCCGAATGTCCAGTCCAGCTTGTCAGGGGAAGAGAACCAGAAGGACGAACTATGCTCTGCTACTTTTATCGAAATATCCACTGCTAACCTGAACAACGCTTTCCTACTGTCTTCGAAATATTCACTGCTAACCTCTGGATTCTATACTCGAAGACGACCGTCATGATGAATAACAGACAGAAAGTAAGGAGCAACAGGAAGACCCCTTGAAAGATTCCTCGTCGAATATTCAAACAATTGGAAGTGGCAGTACATTTGGTGTGATTTAGGTATAATGTGGTTTTCCACAGTTTCATGCTATATCTAAAGAAAATTTCCTATCACCGAGGAGACTTTGGATATTTCTAAAGCCTTAAGGAACCAAAAGTATGACACGCTATCAAATATTTTACGGTAATCTATCCAAGCTGTGCTGGGATTTTTACATTTTCCTACAATTTTCCAGGATCATTTTATTTATTAGTAGATGATCTTAGCCTCTTTGACATCCATTCTGTTTAAAAGAAAGAATGTTTTCCCCGAGAAAAGTGTAAGTACTGTTCGTCAGGACAGATGTGATCATTTTATATGTGGCTGGCAGACATGTTATTATTGTCATATAATTTTTTGGATCCCCTGTTTCACCCGTTTTTGGTAGGAGATATATAATACCTTCAGTGGTCCATTTTGGGATTTAATTGGAGTTATCGATTAGCATTGATAAAGTGTGCCCAATAATTTTATGAATTGAAGGCAGATGATAGAGAGGAAAGTCAGGTACCTTGTTATTTCCATTTTGGGGATTTTGCTAGAGCTCGCCTAACATTATTCTTGATTATATTTTTCTATTCTAGCACAGTTTTGTGATGCCAACGAATATTCGTTGTCACTTCCGTAATGCTCGTTGTAGTAGAGACTTTGTAATCGCAGATACAACTATAATACGCCGTTGAACAATACTGGTGTCAGACGCCTTCGAATAATACTTGCACTAATAGTACTTGTTTGATAATACTCGCTCGAATAGTAATCCGTATAGTGATCCGAAGAGAGAAATATTATAGTGAATAGAGTAGAGAATAGAGATCAGTATAGTATTAAGGATAGACTAGCAATGACGATCTGTATAGTATAGAAGATAGACTAGACATACGACATTTATTCTGCTATGTACAGGAAATGTGGCTCAAAGCCAAAATGGAGAATAGGGGAAAAGGACGGTCTTCTTCTGTCTTAACATTAAACTTAGGTAGCCAAAAACACTGCTCCAAACATACAACAATATTTCTTACACGAAAACAACACATTCTTACCTACCTTTCTTACTACATCCACCATAATACCTCATTGTCTCCATGAAATTCCTAATTAGTCCATTTATGTACAAATCATTGTCTGTTCGGGGGAGGGGGAATAAAACGACAATTTAAAAGTAGCCCCAATGTGTATTTACAATATGAAAACAAAACTATTTACATGGAACTAAATAATGTTAGTAATAACCACCCCCATCTCAAAATGTGTCAGAAGCATAAGTTAAATGGACGAAATTAATACGAGACTTTAATAATATAAAAAGAAATATTTATCCCAGACACTCACTGAAACAAACATTCATTCAGACAAAACACCAAATACGAAAATCACACACGAAACGAAAGGCGACCCGCATCCACCAGAAAACTGACATCACTGACCACCTAACGAGAAAGGGGATGGAGAATTAAACCAAAGAAAAATGAGGAGAGAAATAAAATGGCCAATGCGAAAAAGCAAAAAAGATCAATCGGAGATATATAATTAAAGTAGTAAATGAAATTCCACCAATAAAGGTAATACTTAAGCAGAACCTTCACTTAAAGGCATAGAAAACAAGACCATATGAAAAGCGTTGTAAAATAAAACGTTTGCCGGGTATTGGGATATTGTCGGCGTGTCTCTTGATGGCACCATAAAGACTGAGATGGGCACAGGATCAATGGGACAGGCCGTCGGTGTCCTTACCCCGGCCATGTTCAATGCAGAGAAGCAACCTTAATTGAACTAATAATGGCTCTCTTGTTAGCTAATGTGAATTTTCGAGGCCTGAGGTCAGTCTCGTGGGGCATGGCTTTCTCGCGACCTTCAGCGTCTCGGGGTGAATACATGTTATGTGCAGGCGAGGCGTTTTTCTTTTCGCGATTATGAATGCTTTCTGTGTAGGGGATTTTCTCGCTATTCAACATGTTTTGATGGACGCTCGAAAGGTTTCTCTTGGCCGGTGAGCAAATCTTTGAAGGCTGTGTGTGCTCTTGTCTTTGCACATCCGACAGGCAGACTTTGCATGCTGAATGTTACCATAAAGGATAAGGATCTTCGTCTCATTGGGGTTTATGTGCCCAATATCCATTCTGAGCGGCATGGTTTTTTTTTTTCGGCAGATCAAGCCGTTTTTGACGACATCTCATCGGGTAGTTTTAGCGATGGATCGGAAAACTGTCCTTGACCCCAAAATAGAACGCATAGTGCAATATTCGGGTAGTAACCATTTCGGGACAAGGTATTCTGATTATGCTGTTGAAGTTTCTGTTCTTGTATCGAGCAGAGCCAAGATTAACGGAGTCAGCAAGGAAATCAGTGGGTACAAGATGGTGACAGGGGCCAACATCAAACACGATAAATCTGTTGGTTTGCAGTTGAGTGCATAGAAAGGAGTTTCTTTTCCCGGACTTTTCCTCTGTACGGACGGGCCGATCAAGATCCTGATATCTAGTTGGAAGTGAATTGGTCGGATGCACAAGGGAAAGCCGAAATCGCAGTTAATCTGTGGTCTCAGAGGAATCTTTCCTTAAGTGAGGGGGGGCGAAGTATATGTTTCACATATCTACTCGATTCTCATTTACCAACTCTCTGTACTTCCGCTTCAGCATACCACACTAATGTGATTAGTAAGGCTCTTATTCTCCTAGTAGGGAGGTAAGGCCGCTAGGGTATCTCGTGAGATCTGTTGCCTCCACCCATCTGAATGCGGTCTGGGTATGCCTAGCATTGAGATCCGTCAATATATGTTTCGCATCTCATGTCTGATTTACTCGATTTCTTGCTTTAATTTTGCCTTCCAAGTCGTTTTTTTTGTCTGTTGTTTAATCTTTTATTTATCTTATTTATTTAAGTTTTCCAGTAGCTACCAAAACTGCTGCATATATGACATTACATCGGTGATTTTTTTTCTTGTGGTCTGTTCGTTAACAGCAATGCAACGTTATGTTTGCACAATATGTTTATTGGATTTTGACATGAGATTTTGGTAGCCGGTCACTTTCTGACGTTTGTGTGCCAACTACTTTGCTGATTATTTGAATCATGTGGCTTTTCACTTCAGTGATTTCAACTCTGTTGTTTGCAAGGAATTCTACTCTAATGTCGCTTGATTCATTTTCATCAGTTCAATTCTTTATGTCGGAGTTAAATTCTTCCTTTTTATTTCCTGATCATTATTTCGTATCTCACTTATGTTAGTTTTTATTTCATTCTCTATCATATTACCTATTTCTATTCTTGCCTCGTTTTTGTTTGGGTTATGTTTGATTGTAGTTTGTCTTATATTTAAGCTTATCTTTTTGTCGTCAAAAACGGCTTGATCTGCCGAAAAAAAAGCATGCCGCTCAGAATGGACATTGGGCTCATAAACTCCAATGAGACGAAGATCCTTATCCTTTATGGTAACATCCAGCACGCAAAGTCTGCCTGTCGGATGTGTGAAGATAAGAGCACACACAGCCTTCAAAGACTTGTATCTATTTCTGTATTTGGGTGTCTTTTATTTCGCATGATGCTCCTGCAGACATCGGCAAGCATATTTGGTTCTAGATAGGGTCTTATTTTAGTTCGTACCATATCTCGCCATAATTGCTATGTATCATAGATGATGTTCTTTTGTAGATCTTCGAGTGCAGTGAATAAAAATACTATGACTTGTCTATACTCTTCACGATTCCATTTCGTTTGCTTTCTTTTGAATTGGCATTAAGTCACCAGGTCCAGTGTTGGAGATAATCCGGTTTTGGTGAACAGGTGTCACAATGTTGGTGGAAGAGTTTGTTCCAGTGACAGATTTTTCGACCGCAGACTGGTTTCTCTCTGAGGGACGCAGCCCTCGCTTATCCGGGTGACGAGTTGCGCCGATTAATTAGTTGCTTTATTTTAAACACTCAACAAATTTTGAAAAAATAAGGAAAATCTATAAGAATATAGTTTAAATTAATTTTTATGTCTGAGATATTTGATCAATCTTAAGCCAAGGATTAAATTTCTAGGGTGTAATAATGACAGATTACCGAGTAAGAAGATCAATTGACCGGCAAATGATGAAACAACTAATTATCGATTAGCAGCCGTGCTTGTCGGAGAGCTTACAAAAATCGTAGAAAATGAAGTGACAGTCATGTCAGTTATTGTCGAATTGGAAACAACTCCAAAGATTATAGAATCGTAAAAGGTTAGCGGGATTAAGATAAAACAAAAATTTGAAGACAACATCATTGAAAATATTTGAAAAGAATAAGTACAATCTGTAGTAAAGAGACTTTGCAGTCACTTTATCCCCGAGTAGGCCAAGTGTTGCTACTGGTGGAAAAAAAAAATCAATTAGTAACGAACCCTATTTGTTTTCTGCCGACATGGAATCTATTACGATGTTGCAACGGGACGACATGTATTTGTATGTCTGAACCGTAGCGATTTCCTTGTACCGAGCAGTCACGGAGGATAAAATTTTAGAACTCCACACATCATTTTTAACCGGATAACATTATATGCTGGTGGACAATATAGGAGTGTAGGTCACGGTGGTGTAATGGATAGCGGCTCGGATTGAGAAATCGGTAAAGCCGAGTTCGAATTCCAGTCGAATCCATTACGTTCACTTACGTGCTACTACCCTTGGGAAAGGTAGGAATCCTCCTCTTCTCCCCCAAGCTATGGGTCAATAGCATGACTGACTGACTGGGTTCTATGGCCTATAGATTTATTATTATTATAATAGTTATTCCTATAACTGGTCTACCGTAGAAATTAATGGTAACCTACCACAGGAAAAAAAAACTGCCTCGTCAGTCATGTATCGAAAGATACATGATCACCTAAGCGTGTATCACGCATGGCACATTACTAACTAAGGCCAATTTAACGTCAGGGTAAACGGATGCCAACGTATAATATTTATCATGCAACTTTCCAAATATTCTGACAATCGGTAGCCATTAATTTTTGGCGTACGACAATATATTTGCGGGCACTAAAAGCATAACGTTATTATTACGACTTCTGGAACTAATAAGAGGCAGTGATGGAAATAATGTTCATGTCATGCATATTTAAGTAAAGTAATGTAACAATGTTCAAGCGCAACGAAACAGCCATTGCTGAATTCTTCAATAGCAATTCTATCCATGTAAGTATCTATTTCTACCAATTTACATAGTGAAATAAATTTTTAATCGAGTTTACCTCAAGCAAGGCAGTGAAGCAGATTAAAGGTGGCTGGAAAGCAGATTAAAGGTGGCATGGAAACTGAAGGGAGTTCCACAAGCGAGAAGTGCGAGAAAAGAAACATGTTAACATAGAATTTTATAATAGAAGGTTGCATCAAGTCAACTGAACTGTAAATTTATGAAACCTCGTCTCCTGTTTAGTACTGCGCATAAATTCATAAATCCAGGTACTATACCTATGAGCTCATCCAAACAATTACCATGAAAATATTTATAGAAAAGGCACAGGGAGACAAGCTTACGGCGGTAGGAAACTGACTGAAGCTTCGTATTTTATCAAAGAGCTCGAGACATATAACAGGAGCACCGGACTGTTAGCAATATTCTAAGCATAGAGGAATGACCTATAAACCTATAGACATGAAAGATAGATTCTGGAGAGAAAAGCCGTCTAGCACAACACAGTGAATCACTCTTCTTAGCAGCTGACCTAGCAATGGACTCAATATTGTCTTTCCACTTCATGACAGCTGAGAACGTTAGCCAGAGAAGGCGCAATGTGTCACTCTACTGAAGCTCAACATTAACCATATTGATGGAAGGCAAAGGGTGTTCTCTCAGATGATTAATAGCGAACAGTTTAGTTTTAGAGGCATTAAAATTAACGAGCCATCTTTTGACCCGGTTAATAATAGACTGAAGGTCGTTTTGGATATGATCTGCCATTTTGACCTTATCAAATTGGTCAGACTTACTATCGAGATAGGAATTAATAGCTGAATAGAAACCAAGTTGAGAGCTGATGTCATCAGGAAGGTTATTAATGAAAATAAAGAGCAAAGTAGAACCAAATATGGGGCTCTGGGGCGGCACTTGTATTCGTAAAAAAAGGAATTGGAAAAGTGGCCGTTCAGCATTACTTTCATTTCATTTGATATGAAAGATTGGATCAGTTCAAAAGTTTACCCGGAGATCCTACACTACAAAATAAAAAATATTCAAACAAGATGAAAGTTAATGTTATATAACGATGTTAAAAGAAACAATATATTCCATAAGCTGATCATTGATGTAAAAGGCTAGACACTTCATGATTTGTTTCGGGGTCATATGTTTAGGTAGAGGAGCCTGCTTCATTTAAAAGTAAAATTTCAGAATTTGCAGTAAGTTTTTTAATTGTTTCACAATTAATGCTTGGCAATTGGAACAGTTGCCAAAAAAAGAATATACTCGTCCAACAAAAACATCCATCAATAAATAAAGACAATTATAACTTAAAAGCCATCATCCTCAAATATATTTATTTAATCAATGTGGATATAATAATTTGTGGCGTAAGAGCGAAGGGGAAAATGGGAAGAGCTGGTCAACACCAAATCTATAAATCAACCATCCGTCCTTAAAATCGAAGCCAAATGGTAAACTGACATGCAACATTAGAAAAGAAATCCGAATCTCATATTGCCCGCAAACTACATTTTGTGAACAAACCTAGCATGGGTGCGTCTCAGAGGCCGGATGCTTGCTGCACACGATTCGGCGTCCAACTGAACAATATCCCATCCTACCGAAGCGTCTAAACTAATGGATTTATATCCGACATGGTTATTACATCAATCGCTATTTCAAGTACGAAGTATCCACTACAGTAACGTTTAAAGTAACACAACACACACACACACACACACACACACACACACACACACACACACACACACACACACACACACATATATATATATGTATATATATGAACACGCACAGAAGAGGCGATGGATAAATTGTCGTCTAATTTACGCAAAAATGTAAATAACACTGACATCATATCCCGAACAAGGTGACAATGCCACAAGGATGCAAGGTTACAAGCAGTGAGAGAATAAGAAGGCTTTAGTGAGGATAAGTGAGAAAACGGCAATACATTTATATGGTCAGGTTATATAGAATATGGCAATTTACGTTGTATTTAAATTTTTAAACATTGTAGGTGGAAAGCAATCAAGAAATCGAAATGGAGTTCCTCAGGTGAGAAGTGTGAGAGAATAAAATTCTATTAGAATAGAAATGGGAGTGGCATCTAGTTAGCTCGACATTGAAACGGTGAGACCTAGTTGCCAATCTAGTAGCAAACTTCAATTCATGTAATCGATGCAGTAGGGAAAAGAACTTATCCGAACAGTTGCCATGAATATATTTGTAGAAAAAGGAGAGGAAATCCGTGTCAAGACGGTGATAAAGTAACAGAGATGCCAAGTACATTATTTACATTATTCGGACTGTTATCCTCATCTTCATTGCCATATCCACATCGTTTTCTCAAGGACAGAAAGTTAGTTGGTTAGATCTAGTCACTAGGTCCAAAGAGTTGTTCAGTACCTGACTACAGCAGTGGTGAACCAAAAACTTGGATATTTGAGTTAAAGGGAAATAAATGAGACATCCGTAAGAGGCATGGCACGTGGAACTAGAACAACCTACCCCGGTGGACGAATTAAAGGGTTCGGTTCGAAATTTCAACCACCTGAAGAAGTCCGGAGCGTACAGCGGAAGAAACGTTGTGACTATGTCAATGAAGATGAGGATAACAATCCGAATAATGTAAATAATGTAAATAGGAATGTTCTTGAAATAAAAAATGGTTTGATATAGTTTTGATTATTTTGCACCAAAAATGAGAATGAAATTTCAAACCAGTAAACAAATGAGGATAACATTTTCAATGGCTAAAAATTTTCCTCAGTATCCACGAACCTCCTGTCTCCATTTTCTAAAAGTTACGAAAGATCATTGTCATGAACGAACATTACATTTCCGACTATATTGTTACAATGAGATTATATAGAAATGTTGCCCCACCCATTTTTAGAGGGATGGTGTCCAACTCAAGAAAGTATGAAAACTTAAATATCTGGAAAGTGTTTTTTGCACTTCAGATAGCATTCTCACTTTTCGTTCTCTGACGATTTTATTCCATCGTCTGTTGGAAGAGCAACATTTACTTTCTAAACATTTACTTTGTGAGCGAAAAGAACTCTAAACAGGAAAACGCTGAAAAGTGTTAAATTCCAAAACCCCGGATAACATAACCGAAATTAACAAATGAAAATGTATTCTAAAACTGACTTCAATCAGATCAAGTCTTTCTCAAAGACAAATCGCCGCTACCATAATTCTTTATTCTGCACTCTCCATTAACAACGAAGCTTTGCTATTACGACTGACTTTGACTCCAAACAAGAACAGTAACAGATACGTGTAAACTTTCGCTGTATCCATTTACCAAAGACAATTTTAAACTTAATCAACTTTAAGCTCGACCTTCACAAGAACAGTTTTCTCGATCTAGCTTTGGGTTTAATTAGGTGCTAAAAAAATATTTTGACCAATCTTTATAACATTTTTTTTTCTTTTCACATGCAATTATCGTAAATAAACAATTTTTTTCTGTTCGAAATTCTACTGAGAAAGACTATTTTTTTCTGGGTGAAATGAACGAAGTAATTTTAAAAATATTTTATTTCTTTTCTGTATGGATTAATTTCTATAATATTGGTTAGGCTGAAAATATCAATTATTGTATTTCACCAAGAATAGGTCGACTACAGTGTTTTTGGAAGACGAGAGTCTTAAAGGCAAATAGATTTTGCAACTATTGGGCTCAATATTAAAAGTGTATGTATGTATGTGTGTGTGTGTGTGAGTGTTTGAAATTGTCTGATACGTATAATACATATAACTAAACGATTTCAAATAGATTCCGTCATAAAAATAAAGATCTTTAAGAAAGATATAATTTCAGAAATGCAAGTCTTCTAAAGAGAAAACATTATTCAAGAGATTCAGAGTAGAAACATTGCGAATGATGCATTTAATTTTATTCATTCTTACATAGGAGAAGATATTATTAACATATAACCACACTGATGTTTTTATAGTACGGTGACTGTTGATAATATGGAGATAGAATAATGTTGATATATGTTTTAGTGTTAGTTTAATACAAATACTGTAATCTAATTATTAATTTAATGTAAGGTGAATTTAGAAGATATTTAATACTAAATTATATTTACAAAGATGATATAAGTAGTATATATATATGTATGTATACTACTTATGTCATCTTTGTAAATAAGTCTTACATGAACATTATGATATATATATATATATATATATATGTATATCTAATAATAATGTTCATATCTGATTCCTTTTTATTTGTCCATGTTGTATGTAGGTAACAATCAAATTTTCTTTTTTATGATTATCTATCTATCTATCTATCTATCTATCTATCTATCTATCTATCTATCTATCTATCTATCTTCCTTTCTTTTTTTCTTTCTTTCTATGTCGGAACGATTTCTGCTATATTTTTTTCAGGACATTCGGAACCCTTGTACATAATTTAGGTCCAGAAAAGGAGAAAATTATAAGAACAGAAGAAAAATTAAATAAAACTTAACCGCAGAACCATATCAGTTGTTTTTACTTAAACTTCGATAGCAGGACTCGGTGTGCAATGCTCAGGGGCGAAACAGATCGTTAGAGCGTTATGTATCAAGGGGGATAACTCTCCTTTTTGCATCAAATACCGTTTTTATAACATTTAGATTAATGTCTTACGGAATAAACTTAGTACTCACGATGTTAATGTAATACTTACAATGTTTTAATTTTATGAATATAAATATACATTATTTTACCAACTGTTCTTTTAGTCCTGTTATAACTTTCTTCCCATTATTTTTCTATTTTTTTTCTCCCTAACTGGATGAGATATGAATCGCATATTCCTTCCGATATTCTAAAATACAACAGACACTCGAAGGTGACTAGGCAGTAACGCGGTTGAAATGGTGAGAAAATTTTTTTTCTAAAAGACGAGAAAAATAGATCTAATAAAAGAAATCACAACTGTCTTGGCGTAAAGTTAGTTTCATATAGATTGTGGTTATTTATCTTAATGGAATGCAGACATGGTAAACGTTTTAATTCTAAAGAAGCAATAGATAAAATTTTAGAATAGTTTTTTTTTCGCCCTATTTTGAGACGGCGGAAGCTTCTTGTATTATTTTATCCTTTTCTCTGCTATCCGATACGAAATGACTCGGCATTTTCTAATTGAAAATGGTGCAAATAATTCAAAAATTTAAAAGTTTCTTTTTTCACCAATGAAAACAGATCTTCGTGTTTTGGTGTATTTTTGCGCAATGAAAGAATTAATTTTTTCGACAGCGAGCACAGATGAATAAAACGATCATTAAGTCTTCAAGACAAAAACAAGCAGACATCTTGAATAATAAGCGATTTCTTTGGTTAGAGTGGAGGCCATTCGTACCCCTCCCCTCATCTCCTCCTAGTTATTCTAATTGAATTTTGTATGGATAAACAGAAGAACAGAATAGAAAAACAAGAAAGGAGTTTGAAGAAGAAAGAATGTATTGAAATGAATCCCTTTTATTATTTTCAATAGAATCAAAACGTGCCGTCAGCTGTTACATTCTGCTTTCTCTGTGTGTGTTTTAAAGACACTCGGGAGATCAGGAAATCACCATTTCAGAATGATTTCAACCCTAAAGCCAAAACATTAACGAACAATGCTATCATTATTAGCTCCGGCATCATCGCTATTACCACAGTAACACCCTAAAAACGAAGGTGGATTAATAAGAATGATAATTTGTTTTCAATGCTGATGCCAAATCAACACCTCCACACGATGTTTTAAAATCAAATGATTTACGTGTAAGTTAAGCCAATATTATGCAGCAGTCGCAATTCTCACATTAAAATAAAATACAACAAACTTTTCACACACACACACACACACACACACACACACACACACACACACACACACACACACATATATATATATATATATATATATATATAGTTTGTGATCCTGGGTTTCACGCTTTAGCGATCGTCAGACAAACCAAATTTGTCTGACGATCGCTAAAGCGTGAAACACAGGGTCACAAACTCACATCTATCCAACCAAATATGTTAGCTCTATCTCTGATATTGAGCGCTTTCTAATAAATACCGCGCATATAATATATAAATAATTATACATACTTATATTTATTTATATTTATATATACTTTTTTCACACACACACATATATATATATATATATATATATATATATATATATATATATATATATATATATATATATATATATGTGTGTGGGGGAATATATAGAAAATAGGAAAGAAATACTTTAATTCAATTTAATTCAAATAATTATTTTGAAGTTATTTTGTTTTGAAACATGAGAACTCTTATGTAGCGTGTTGGAATCATATTTTTAATTAAATAATTATATATATATATATATATATATATATATATATATATATATATATATATATATATATAATTTTCGAATTTTTGAAACATGGGTCGATCTGCTGAATATTATCGTTTTTAGCACAATTTCCTCTGCATATTCGATTTTCTGAGCCGTACATTGAGCTATTTATTTTAAAATATCCGTTTCTTTTAGTTTAACTCTTGTTAATCATAGACTTCTATCTATCTATCTATAAATTATTTTCAGTTAAAATGTAGCTGTAAACGAACAAAATGAATAAAAAAAACAAAAGGAGAAACTATTCTCAGCCGACGCATTTCGTCCTCTGAGTGACTTTATCAAGGCAATGTAAGATTTATTTTGTTGCACGTATTTATATACAAAAGCAAGGGTGCCTTTGGTTTATCAAGGTTTTTAAATTTCAGAACGTCCATGAATGTTCTTTAGATAGTTGAAAGGTCAGTCAGAACATGTGGAGGACACAAAGTGTCATGATTCTAGGTCTGGTAAAACGTAAGCGAGTAATATCAAGAATATTTTTTATCATGAATATTGTTTAAATTGTGATTAGGTTGTTAGGGTATGGGATGTGCGTATATGCTGTACATCTTTAAAATCATAAGGTAATAGATTTAACTGTTTCGTTTTAATTTTTCTATATAATTGTGGTCGTGCATATTGCCTTGGGAAAATAGTAATTCTTTCAAGAAAGAAATCGGGACCTAGATTTATATTTTGATAAGATTCGATAGTGGCACTCTTGAGAATTTTCCTTCTGAATAAATTGCTTTCTTTTTTGATGTATGTGGCCTTTTTAGATAAAATTCTGCTTGAATTTATTTCTGTGTATGACTAGTACATTTGATAAATTGTTATTTATAAGATTCCTTTTATGTTCATACATACGATCTTTTAAATTTCTGCAATTGATTTGGCAATTTATTTTATATATACCTGCTTCTGAATTATATATATATATATATATATATATATATATATATATATATATATATATATATATATATATATATATATATTTAGGCAGCAATGACTGTTTCAAACATGTTTGCTTTAATAATATCGATCAATTCGGACTATCATTTTTTATTAACTTTTTCAAATTTCCGAATTAGTTTTTCATGTAATGGGTAAATTTGCCAAAGATAATTTAATTTTTATTTTATATAATTTTCTTCGATTCCTTTCGAATGTTGGTACGTTCGTTTTAAAGAATTGTGTTTTGTGTAACTGTTTTCCGGTATTACCTAAACGTACACAAAACACCATCCTCGAAAAGGAATGTAACTGCATTCGAAAGTACTCGGGAAAATAATTTACTGAGTGCAACAAAAAGCTAATTTTAAATTTGAAAAAGTTAATAAAGAATGTCATAGGATGCTGGAAAAACTAAATAAAAAAAATTAATTAACTCTTCCTTGTCTGCTGTATTGAGCCCACTTTTAAATTAAATGTATGAACGTTGGAATTGTAATCTATTCGTTCTCATCTTACCTGGATCTCTCTCTCTCTCTCTCTCTCTCTCTCTCTCTCTATATATATATATATATATATATATATATATATATGAAATGAATTAAGTCTCACAATTATTTAATATATTTTCTGTTTATACGTTATTTTAATAGTTACAATTTATTTAAGTAAATGCTCTGTTTTTTTTTTCTCTTTTAGATAAACAATATTAAT
Organism: Acanthosepion pharaonis; assembly: GCA_903632075.3. Lineage (NCBI taxonomy): Eukaryota > Metazoa > Mollusca > Cephalopoda > Sepiida > Sepiidae > Acanthosepion > Acanthosepion pharaonis. The sequence goes on along the minus strand of CAHIKZ030005352.1, from coordinate 3,491,355 downwards.
TACATTTACCTGTTTGAATGTTCGAGAGATTTCGTAGAAAATATGTGCTTCTCCGACAGGAATCGAACCAGTAACCCCAATGAAAACCATCATTTGAATTTTGTAGCACAATGGTTAACAGTAGATCAGATGATTCCCATTGGGGTTACAGTTTCGATTCCTGTCAGAGAAGCACATATTTTCTACGAAATTTCTCGAAAATTCACGCAAAGGAATCCTCTAGATTAACACTTCATCCTATAGTCTGGTCAACCGAATTATAAATTTCACAAAAAGACCTTTTACTCGAAAGCTCATTTCTAAAAGGATAATCTGATGGAAAAGGATATGCTTTCATTACAAAAAGGAATATAAAGTCATGCCTACTCTAACGTTCTTCGTGGACGAGCGTCAAAGCACATCGGATCAAATATTTTAACAGTACTTATGTTAAAAAATGTTATTACAACTTTCCTGATTAACATGATTATACGCCTTGATTCCTAAACACCTATACAGTATAGTGGGGAGCTTAGAAGTTTCCAAACCAACCCAATTTTCAAAAATTCATCAAAGAATCATACACGAGATTTCTTTTTTTCTTTTTTTTTGAATGACATCTTGGACCGGAAGAAAATTTTTCATGCCCCTCTTCATCTTTCATTCTAACTTCCCTGACTTTGCCGCTTTTATTTCAACGCCCCGACCAATCTGCTCTAGAGCCTAACTCAGGTTATCATTTGCTTTAGTTAATATCGAACGAACTCTTATTTTATCCTGACCACGGACATTTGGAGGTCGGGCTAAATGCGAAACCTTGCAATCACATGACCAGCGTGGTGACATTGTTCACTGGTATTCCACGACATTATCTCTAGCATCGTATGAGACAGAGTTACACGTTACTGGCGACTCACAAAGAATCGATTTCAGTCCTTATTAATCGTCTGTGAGGATAGTTTACTAAAGATTACGCTCTTCTAGGCACCATTCAAAAATCTTTCCATAATATCTTCGAAAAAAACCCCCCAAAAAACATACTGATTTCTTATAAATTTATATCATTATCCAACCGATAATCCATGTGTCCTGCTTTTCGGTTACCTTATGAGACCTTTCAGCTTGACTATGTATTCCATCATAAAAGAACGATTCAGGCTTTAAATATATTAGTGTATTATTATATTTTTATTTTCAGCTGTCAGAATGAAGAAAGATATGTACAGCTAACACGAAGGAATCATGCTGCCAGCTCACGTATACTATTAAAATAACTTTTACCTAAAACAAACACTTTACTAGGTTGAATTAAAAGTTTTTTTTCTTATTTCAAAGCTTTCATTCGTACTTCAAACAAATTATATATAAAAAGCGTTTATTCATCAAAATTTACCCCATCATATTCTATTGTTTTCCCCCGTTGTGACAGAAGTTCAATTCCACGCTTATAGCGCTTGGCTGCTTTAGAGACAGAAAACTTCAACCTCATCAACATTGTTGAACTTCCGCCTGCACAGGAAATGGACCCAAAAAATGAAATTTTAATAATGTGATGGTATAAAGTCTGAACTGCAAGAAGTCGAGGCAGCACTTCCAGCCCCACCCCGGTGTTCCTAAAGTTGATCCTTAGACACGTTGGCAGTGTATGCTGGGATATTGTGATACTGTGGGGGTAGGCGTCTTCGATTGACCAATGTCGGGTAGCCGGCTTTAAAAGCATCATATACATGCAGCAGCTGTTGATCTGCGACACATAGCTGTCTCACACTTGTAAACCAGGTGGAATTGGTCCGATCCCATCATTATATACTCAACTCTACATCCTGAATTATATGACGTCACAATTTATCCTTACGCGATCTGGGATGAGACCCATTCTACATTGGTCTAAACACTTTGTGTAACTGTTTTTGACTAATTCCGGTGTTACGCAAACATATGCAAAACACAATCCTTGAAAACGAGTCTAGCAACATTCGAAAGGACACGAGGGAAAATAATTTGCCGGTTGCATAAAACAACTAATTCAGAATTTTTAAAAACTTTCTAAAAAATTTGATAAACAGAACTTGCCGATATTAGTCAAATAAAAATGTTTGAATATATATATATATATATATATATATATATATATATATATATATATATATATATATACCCCTGAAGATGATCTTGGAAAAGATCGAAAGTACTTGGGTTGAAAAAAAATACCGCGCCTTCCTTGATGAATTTCATCTTAACTCAAGAAAATGATTAGATAAGGATCAGTATAAAATAGGCACAATATGTCTATATTATTCAGTGAAATATATTTGAATGAAGATATTCAGCGTAAATATACGAATATATATATATATAAAATCACATGCCTAGCCACACTGATGAGCTGTGATACAGCGAAAACAGTCTATCTGTGAATGACAATATATACGCACCCGAAACACTTAAATTCGGTTGTGCACTCTTGGAAGATAAGTGCGAATTTGTAAACAATGACTATTACTACTAATATTACAAGGCTCTTCTCCTTCCTTGAATTGAGCATAGAATTAAGTATTGTCAGTCACTGGCGTGTTTATTTAAAGATTAAGTACGTAAAACCGATGGCTTAGGGGAAAAATATCCGACTGCTGCCGAATCAGTCAGGGTTTCGATCCTGGCTTGAAGCAATCGGATGTCTAGCCACACTGATGAGCTATGATCCAGCGAAACAATCTGTCTGTGGATGAATATATATATATATATATATATATATATAAAGCAGATGAATCCTCGAGGTCAACACTTCATCGGAAGCCACTCACATCAGAATATATATATATATATATATATATATATATATATATATATATATATATATGTATATATGAATCCTCTAGGTCAACACTTCATCAGAACCTACTCACATCAGAATCACAAATGTTACAGAAAAATGCCCCTTTTCTCAAAAGCCCATTTCTGCTTTAATTTAGAATAATCTGAGAGAAAAAAGATATGTTTTCTTAAAAAGGGAATATAAAGCCCTACCTACTCTAACACCCAACAAATTCAACGATATATAAAGAAGAAAGAACAACGTATAGGCGACTACGTCTTTCCACACTTACTTAACTTTAATAACTATAAATTATGTATCACCAGGAATGTTCTTCAGAAAGGGAGTATAGCTTTTTTTTTCTCAATGTCCTTTCTACAGTTTCGAATTCAGAGTTATCCTTCAAGGCTGGTCACAATATGGAGGCTACATAGCCTAGTCCGTTCTACTATTTTAACTATGGGAAATGTTCAATTATTTTTACGACTTGTCAATGTTTTCTGGGTTATTTAAAGGCGAAACATGCTTTTGACCTGTATATGAATAATTCTTTTTTGTTGTTGAGGAAATGAATATTGTATTAAATACTTTTTAATGATAAATATAAATTGCATAACAACGTGTTTTTCAGATATAAATTACATAAAAATAGATCATAATAAACTTTTTCCTTAAAAATAGATTTTTTTCAAAGTATAAACCTTACTAATATGTATAAAAAATTGATCGATTTTTATTTATTATTCTGAGAAATTTTATTACTTAAACCTTATTTTTAGTGAATACCCATCTTTGAGTAGGTGCACCGTTTATTAAATAGTATATTTACTTTTTTTCGTCTACCGGAAGTCACCGTCGATGATGAAGCAAAGTTGCACGTTTAAAGGAAGTCGCATCTAATAGCGGTTTCTCTTACCATGAGAAACACAGGCTTGAATCCTACCTGAGAGCGTAAATATTTTTCTATAAGATTTCTCGATATATACCGAGCAATAGACGAAAATAAATAAATATACATTGTAATAAATAAACGCGTAAAATATGGGTATTTTAACGTTTAAGTAATAATCTGTCGGACTTCTCGATAAAAAAGCGTATAGTCTGATATACCGAAAACAAAATTTTATCGCCAAAATGTCTATGTTACGAGTATAAAGAAAGTAATTTTAATTATTTTTTCAAAATTTTCTGTCTTTATTACAACAATTGAAAACCTTGTTTCTCGTCAAATAAATAATACATTTTGAAAATCTAAAAAAATAAAATAAACTTTCAGAAACTATTCAGAAATGTCGACTCAAAAAAATATATTTTTTATACATCACTAAAAATAAAGAAAACTGTAAAAGTTTATGGACGAAGCAGGGAAGTCATTATATTAATAAAAACACAAGGCTTTGAGGAAAGTAAATCAGGTTTCTTTTTAAAAATCAAACCGAACACGTAAACGCGAAAATCAGCTCTGAATTGTAACATACAAAACCCAATAAAACAAAAATACCATTTAATTTTAAATGCTTTTAGTTGCTTTTATTTGTTTTATCAATATGCATAATATTGTCTGAAGGCAAAAAACATCAAATGAATTAATTGTTATTTAATAAATTATTTTATTATTTTTACATGCTTTGTTTAAATATTCTAAAATTAGCGGTAGTATATATAAAACCTATATCTGTACAGATTATAAATAGTACAAGATCAACGAAAAAGCAATGAGAATAATCTTACTGTTTTAACCTATGTGTAGAAAAAAATCTTAAATCAAATGTTTGGAAGAGATTTTTGGTTAAAGGCGCTTTCATGTTTATATAAAATTACTTTAAAAATTTATAATAATTTCCATCATTCCTGAAAGTTTCTTTAAAATCTGACAATTATTTCGGTTTGATTTTCAAAATTAATGTGAAAAAATGAACAAAAAAAATTTGCCATGTTATTTACTAAGTTCCGTGATGACGAAACGAGAGATTTTCAATCAAAAGTTAAAACGTTCTAATAAAGACCTTATTTAAAATAATGAAAATTACTTTGTTCTCTCCCTTAATAGTAACATAAACATTTTGGTAAGATTTCGTCAAGTTTAATATTTTTTTCTGGTAACGAGGTAAATAAGTTGTTAACGTAAAGATAAATTGTCACTTACGACCTTCCGTACTATAAATTTCCGCACGTAATATGTCAGTGCGTGATGAAAACACGCATTGTCATTTGTTTAATAACAGAAAATAAGCAATCTTTGTTTCAAAATTACTAAATAAACTTTCTAATTTCTAATTTTTTAAAAATTAGTTAAAAAAAAAAGCATAATTGATTTTTTTAAATAAATTTTAAACGGCAACATTCAAAAAAACAACGGGAGACTATATCTGTCGAATAAAAAAATTGAAGATTTTTAACGAAAATTTTGGACGTGCTAGTCTATTCAAAAAATAAATTCCTCTTGAAATATCATTTTATACGATAAAAAAATTATTTTAATCAAATTTAAGGCTAAAATGGTATGCGTTTTTTATCGATCTCATGCACATACCTATAATTAAAGATCCATCACTGCTTTATAAAAAATATCGTAAACATAATGATTTCTTATAACGCAGGTTCAAAATCCTGCCCGAATTTCTTGAATATTCTGGTCGGTATACGGAAATAAATAAACGGAGCGTCTACTTAAATATGAATATCCACTAAAAATGACGTTTAAGGAATAAAAAAAATATCGTAAACATATATTATTATAAAGGCCAATCTTTACAAACTTCAAAATCTGCCTCGGAATTTTCAAACATTTTCCTTTGGGTTATCGGCTCCGTTGTATTTGTTTCGTGTTTGTTGGCATATGGTACAAATTATCAACACATTTTCAATCGTGTATGACTCCCGACATGGCATGCAATACTGTAGAGCTCGTTTTTTAGTATTTATGTATTGGTGAGTCGCATGTGTTTGTCCTATACAGAATCTAAGACGTTCTTTGTAGCCCGGGTGCTTGAACCTGAGCGAAGTGGATCATGTCTTTTCTAAAGGCATTACCCGATTCCATTTTTATCGCCTATCTACGATATCAATTTTTTTATCAAATTAATTTCTTCTCTTTCAATGGGATATTTTATTTCTTTTAAACCAGCTTATGTTGACATTCAAATACGAGCTTACTTTGAATGCCATATTTCATGATACGCACGCATATACATTTATCACAAACGTAAAACATTGTATGTCTTTCTACTTGATTTATTCAGGACACGAAAATTCATGTCTTCTCAAGTCACGTTAGAAAGCAACATTTTAAACTCATGAAGCTGAACAAAAGTGACAGGTTTGATTGGTTAGTGTCAATCACGATCTTTGATGTCAACCAATCAAAGCAGACATTCCACTTGCGGTAACGGATTATTTTCCGTTCCTTGAGAAGAATTTATCGAACTTGTCAAAGAAGTAGACATTGGCCTTTAAGTAGTGGGTGTGGCCATCAAAGTTGAATAAAAAGCTAAACTTTTATCATCGCCAGATGACATATATAATTGCACATCAGAAATATAATTTTCATCGATTCATTAATTAACCGACTCGGACTATTATCAAAGTTACTCTAAATATTATCGTCATCACAGGCGTCATTTTAAATTTATCGGTTTTGATATTTATTCAGCTGAGCTTAGGTCAGGCAGAAGGCCACAAAAATGAAGCACCTAGTGAGAATAGAACTCAACGCTTGAAGTAGTAATGGTGTAGCACGCTACAAGCACTTCGGTGAAAAAAGGTTCCACTACGATCACCGAAGTTAAACAACGTCGAGCCTTGTCAGTACCTAGATGGGTGACTGCTTGATGGGGAGGGGGGTATTGGAACGACTCTCTGATTAACCGAGCCATTATCTATTGCAGTGGTTCTCAACCTTTTTTTACCCATGGACCCCTTTCCCCTTCTTTTTATCTTGGTGGACCCCTTCATAGCTATTGGACATAAGAACAATTTTCTATTCTTCACTAATATAAATTTTAAGGTTTTAATTATCAAAGAAATAGTATACGATTAAGCTTTATTTTTAAATGAAAACTAATTTAATACAAATAAAATATTCTACTATAATTATAATAATAATTATTATTACTATTTTTAATTAACACAACAATTGTGTTTTGCCTGTGGACCCCCGGAAATATTACATGGACCCCTAGGGTGCATGTAGACCCCGGTTGAGAACCACTGATCTATTGCATCATTCGCATATCTAAGCTTATAGCACCACTATAATTGATCAGATTCAATTACGTGCAAATTCCCTTGGGAAGGGGATGAATCGACCTCTTTACCCCAGCTATGGGTTAATTAGTAAGTCATGTGTCACTAAAGTATTATTATTTTAAAAAGATCTTACGATATAAAAATGTTTTCTGGTTTTAAATAACCTGCAAATGGTTGATAAGCCGTAGAAAATGAATCAATCACATAACCAATCTGTCAATGAATGCTGAATATTTATTTATAAGAAAACGGCTAATATTACCATTAACATACTGATATGCCAAATATGACACAATGGTAGATATCTAATATTTCATGTATAGTTATTTTTGCATCATCTTTTATGTTCTGTGTCCCGTCTGAATAAGCGCGGTCAAGGCTCTCCACAACTTCCGATCGTTTGTAACTCTAAGCAATCTTTTTCTATACCTCCTTGCACCTGTGCTGCCATTCATTTACACTAGATGGCTTGGGTGATTATTCTCTGTTTCCTTCGGCGACTCTGGCCTTTAACTTGTCTCATGAGGGTCAATTTCTCCAAACCCTCTTCCCCTAATATATGAACTGTCCTTTTTATTTAGTACAACTATCCTTTTTGTTCTCATTTTCATTAAAACTTTCTCGTTTCTCATATATTCCGTCCCTGTTATCCACAGCATCCTTCTGTAAAACCACATCACTGTTGACTCAAATCCATTCTATAACTGAAGAATCTGTCTACCATTCACTGCCAGATAGAAGAATTGATATTACATAGCAGTTATCACGATTCTTTGATTTTTTGCGAAATTTTCCTGTTACTTGTTTAGATTCTGAAAGGTATCTTTCGTTATTCCAATGTGTCTTCGGATTCAGGTGTCACATTTTCTTCCGTCTGTTATAGCGCTTTTCAGATAGTTCATTTGTGTACTTGCTCCATGTTGACATTTCTAATTCATATCAAGCTTCTTCGGCTATAGCTCTCGCTTATGACAGCATGTTCTATCCTCTTACAATTGATGATTTTATCTGTTCGTCTTGCTTTCATTTTCTACACTTTTAAAGGAGTTCCTTCAGTTTTCATCTATAATCAATTCTGACCAGGCTTCTCGTCTCGTGACGTGGCTTTCCTCTGTCATTTCTACAAATATTTTCATGATAACTGCTTTGAGAAGCTTTTTTTCCCCCTGGTCTACCGACTACATGAATTTGAGCGCACTACTAGATTGGCATGTAGGTCCCACCGTTTTACTGTTGAGATAATTAAATTCAACCGCCACTTCTACTCCAACAGTTTTTTTTCTCGCACTTTCCGACTGTGCAACTCCCTTCCGCTTACTTGCTTCCCTGATAACTACAATCGTCAAAAAAATTAAATGCAACGTGAGTTGCCATTTTCTGTTTTCTTGAACTCTGTTCATTTTTGTTCTTTTCCTCAATTTTCCATATTATTATTCTTCTTTCTTCTCATTTTTACTTCCTGTACCCACTTGCATGCTAGTCGCATTGCCATCTTGCTTGTGGTGAAATGATTGAAAAAATGTCTGCCATCAACAAAAGGCCATCTACGTAACTTATATTATTCAAATTGAGTGTACAAATAATAAATCCTAAGGGGACATTTTTATGTTCTTCTCGCTGCGTAGGTTGAACATATCAGGCGAGAAGGCGCGACTGTGCCTTAAGCGTCTTTCTGCAATTAATTTTGTTATCCATAGTCGGGCGGTTTTTTCTTAGTAAATGTAGAATATGTTTCACAAAAAAAAAGAAGAAAATAAAATAAAAACGGAAAAATCTAGTTAGAAACAAAGAAAAGAGTGCTGGATTCATCCTTTCATATAGCAGAGAATGTTTGACAATCTCCCAACGGATGAGAAAAAAATAAGGCGGCAGAAATATGATTCAACGGAAGGATACTGAATGAATTCGGAAAATACGGCCGAGAGTTAGGGGAAGGCAGTTAGCCTCTTACCTGAAGAAGCTGTGTGAATGGGACCCCCTCCAAAGGGATAAAAACTGTTACGAGCCACATGAGATGTAAAGTTGGGCAGTCTTGAAGGGCTTTTTCAACAGGCTACTGTAACATGCCATTGGGTTCAAGTTGCTCAGACGTAGTTGTAGAATCATTACAGCAAATGGTTTAGTGGCTCAATATCAGCACAAACATTTACACATATACACACACACACATATATATGCACACACACACACGAACGGACGAACACACACAGACATATATATATATATATATATATATATATATATATATATATATATATATATGTCTCATTAAATAATTTAGACGAGTTTTGTCTACTTATTTTTAATAGGATCCTCTAGTAATTACGGACAAGTTTCTTAGTGTCCTTATTTAAGGAAGAAAGAAAATTACCGTGTTGATGTATATTCATTTTGTTCCGAGTACTTTCAACATTAGCCCAATGTCGTCATTAGGGTCTTGTGCTTTCTAAGACAAACAGTTGCTGTGTTCATCATTTTTTCTAAGATAACATTGTTGTATTCAGCTGAAAATTAAATTTTTACGTGTGAAGTTAAAAAGTGAAAATGTTTTTCACTTCACGCGTAAAGAATTGAACACAACAATTTTTGTCTAAGAAAAAAAAGACCCTGATGACGACATTGTATTAATTACGAGAGGACCCTATTAAAAATAAGTAGACAAAACTTGTCTAGATTATTTAATGAGGTACATCTTAATGAAAACATGCTACCAAAGTATACCCAGTATATATATATATATATACAGAGAGAGAGGGAAAGAGAGAGAGAAAGAGAGAGAGAGAGAGAGAGAGAGTGAGCGAGCGTGAGAGACTGTGTATCTGTCAGGTTTGGTTGAAGAGCAACGGAAGTGCTTCGATTAAAATTTTGTTATTTAATCTTTCTACAGTTATGAATATTTTTCTGGGTTCCGGGGAAAATTTAAATATAAGCTTTTCAATCACTTCCCATCGGTTTTGGCTTTCATAAGCCATTGTCATAGATATTTATTTTATAGTGATGCGGTGGTGCCTATGGGTATGCACTAATATATATATATATATATATATATATATATATATATATATATATATATATATATAATTAACGCGCTAGACAATTTTACTCGACAGAATTTATCTTACATATTTATAAGTCCATCATTCGTACTTGCTTTGAATATTGCTACCATATCTGGTCTGGCGCGCCTGCTATATATTTAGAAATTCTTGATTAATTCCAAATAAAAATTTGCAATGTCATTGCTCCTGACCTGGCATCTCGGCTTCAGTCACTTTCCCTTAACGTAACTTCTCTGTGCCATTTCTATAAATACTGTCAACGTCATGGTTTTGTTGGTCTTTCAGCTATTGTAGACTTTATTCATTTAAGTTTAGTACCAGATTGGCGGTAGGGTTTAATCATTTTATAAATTGAAATGTCTAGATGCAACCGTAAGTTCTCTGATCAGTTTATTCTATCGAACGTTTCGCTTGTCGATCTCTCGTCCGGCTTCTTGCTTCCCTGTCAACATTGATCCATAACAATGTAAATGCAATGTCAATCATTATCTTCTGTCAGTAATTCTTGTTAGTTTATTGCCCTCTCTCCTTAACAGTATTTTTTTCTAATTTCTCTAACACTCAGTAATCCGTTTCGTCCTAGTGCCTTTATTGCCTTGATATATATATATATATAATTTGATCTCGTGATTACGCCATATTGAAGAACATATAAAGTCTTCTACTTCCGACGACTAATGTGTTGATCTTCAGTATCATATCTGTCTCAGACCAAACCAATATGAGCAGACACTTAAATTAGTCATACAAAAAAAGTTAATAAACTGTAAAAAATATGCTGTTCTGCTAACAATTTCCCCAGACAACTTAATTAACTTAGATAATGATGTCTCCGTAATCTAAAACAGACTCTTTCAGTTATTATTCCTAATTGCAAGCAACAATCAAAATTTAACATGAAATAAGACATCCGAAATTAAAATTTTGCAACGAAATATTTACGAAAAAAAAAAAAAAAAGAATCTCTTCACCAGTCACCCACGTGCATAGTAACCTGTTCAAATCTGAAACAAACATCATCAGATACCAAACAGTCACATTATTCACTATATGTATAGAAACTATTTCTCTTGTTGGCTATTACCTTGCTCGATTTAGCGATAGCAGAAATGGGTACAACTATTTTAGCACCCGCCACCTTCAACCCCAGCTCAAAGGTCTACACACAACCCTTGCTGCAGAAGATGAGGCCTGTCCTGGCAGCTTGACTCAGGTTTTTCTTTCCTTCCGTGGGAAGCGGCGGAGAAAACCCCCTTCGAGACACCTACCAATGAAAAACTACAGACAACTTTTGCTGCAGAAGACGAAGCCTGTTTTAGCAATTTCACACTCGGATTTCTTGTTCCTCTCGTGTGAATTAGCGGAGAAATCTCTCTCTAGAAAAGCAACGACACAAGAACATTGTTAACAAGAAAATACCACTTCCTCGCAAAATAATAATAATTTGCACACACGTTGTCTTGGATATTAAAAAAAAACACATGTGTGAACGGGCTGTGTTACAATTGTTTTAAAATTTTAAATTTATCCGTTGTAGTTTTGGAATTTTTTTTCTAAACAAGTGTCCCAATATATGGGAGTTAACCAGAAACTGGTAGATATGCAAAATGTCATCGAATATTTGTTATATTCTCTTCAATACGTTGTTGCTACGGTCCTAATGAATTTTGTCGAGTGTTGGTTGATTGCTTTTGATATAGAATGCTTCTAGAATTTGAAGATATATATATATATATATATATGCTATTCTGTGCCTGTTATCGCCGCGTAGCAAACTTCTATGTAAACATAACAGGATGTCATATTTGATAGTGAAGTTCTCTGTTGTAATGTTCATATAACCACTCTGATGATGGCTCACGTGGGCTGAAAGCTTAGATTGATGAACAGCGTAATAAAAATATCCAAATGTTGGACAGTTTTTGTTTTTATTTTATCCCGAAACTAAAGCCACTATACGAACTTTAGAAAGGCTTATTATGAAACATAATAGACATCCTTTGTTATATTTAACAATATATATATATATATATATATATATATATATATATATATATATATATATATATATATATATATATGTGTGTGTGTGTGTGTGTGTGTGTGTGTATGTATGTAAAAATGCATGAAAATGTCGAACAAAAGTTTCGTGTGACTCGTTTCGGATGCCAAAGGACACGTTTAAGTGTCACAAAAACACATTTTCTCCAACATATTTTTCTCGATATATAAAATATATATATATCGTATATATATATATATATATATATATATATATATATATATATATTATTAAATATAACAATATATATATATATATATATTATTAAATATAACAAAGGATGTCTTACACTAATTAATGAAACAGTGCAAAGAGACTAGCTCCAAATCGTTACTCCGAGTACTCTGCATGAGCTGAGCCTTCGTCAGGTTTCTTGTCTGACGAAAACTTTTTTGACGATTTGTTCCGCATGTGTTATATTACGGAAGAGATTTGATAGTTTTGTCGAAGTCGTTTGCCACAATTACGGTTGTAGAGGGTTTGCAGATAACTTTCTGTAGAAATGGTATTCTTTGAATAAAGCCTAAATCTCTGTTTAATCTGAAACTGTTTGAATAAATTTTAAAAATTGAAAAAAAAACCCCAAAACCTGATGTTTAATTTTTTTTTCTCACGCTAAGAAAGGACGCAGGTGTGTCCAAAAATTCCGATTTTTACAATCTTTCCATCATCCTTTCATTCGGTCAAAATTTTAGGATTTTATTATCAATATTATTATTTTTGCGGCTTTTATATCACGAATTTCGTTGACAGATCTATTATATCTACATATTAGGGACACACGCGTGGACAAACTTTCTTTGATATATATATATATATATACGTCATTCGCAGACAGTACTGTTTCGCTGTATCACAACTCCTCAGTGCGACTAGATAACTGAATGCCTCAAGCCCGGATCGAAACCCAACCAATTTGGTGTCAGTCAGAGGTTCTACCACTGAGCCATCTTCACTCGACAGGACTAACCCGCCAAATCTAGCGTATTGTTTTTACAAACATAAACAAATTCCAATCAGCCGGAGTGCTCTAATTCATTTTACTGAAGAGCTTTGCATTAACGCAGGTGGCAGTTGTTTATAGACTTAGCTTATCACTCAACAGTGCTCAATTGAAATATATTTTCAAGAGCTAAATTATGTCATTCGCAGATAATTGAAGATGTTGTAGTCGTACCAACGAGAGAAAACTGTATATTTTAAAAAGAAGATAAGCCGAAAACGTTTTTGGTTGAAAGTATAGCAGAATCATGGAAAATAGAGTATAATATAAATTTTAAAATAAAAAATCCACATTTGAACCAAAACATTTGCGGTTTATCTTCTTTATATATATATATATATATATATATATATATATATATATATATATATATAATATATATATCTTAAAGTGTGCTATATTTTTGTGGGATAAAGTGCTCAATATCAGAGATAGAGCGTGTGTAAATATAAAAAGTGAACATAAAGTCAACACTTAGAGGCGACGATTGCATTTAGCATGAAACAGACTGTCGCCTCTAGTGTTGACTTATGTTCACTATTATATATATATATATATATATGTGTGTGTGTGTGTGTAAGATATAAAATATTCGAGACACTGATCTGCCTTCAACCACAGTTTCCACTAAGATGTTTTTGTGTTTCTGACGAAGCCATGTTGGTAGTAACCGTGGTTGGAGGATATTTTATATCTTAACTTGCCCGACATTTTAGTTTTATCAAAATTATGTTGAACACTCTTTCAATTTAGCCGTTCTTTTGACGAATATCATCTTTTGCCAAAGATTGAATATACGGGAATATATAACTATAAATAATATATATATATATATATATATATATATATATATATATATATATATATAGAGAGAGAGAGAGAGAGAGTGTGTTTTTCAGAGAGAGTGAGATAGAGATAGAGAGAGATTATTAAAATGTTCAGGAAACTAATGACGCCAAACGGTTTTCTAAAAGAAGGAATAAAAATTGATAGAAAATAAGGTTGTAACCTGTTGGAATAAATTTAAGATGTGTGTAAACTCTCCAGTGCTTATATTATTGGAAAGGTTGTATTTCAAAGTAGAACTCAAAGAGTTTCAGGTGATGTTGGAAATATTATCGTATTTTCGAGAATTATAATTCAAACATATATAAATGCTTAAAAGAAAAATGTTTATCGTCCGACGGATGTAGTTAATTAACCAGAGGCACATTAAATTCAACACAGGGGAAGAGACTAAAATAGAAACTGAGAAGGAAAAATATATAACAGTCGGTGATTTGTTGCAAGATGATCCAATTAAATACCATAATATTCCCTCATGATTAATGCTAATAACTATCATATATCAACAGAGACACGACAAAAGTAAATTGACATTCTTTTTACAAACAAGACTATTGATAAGATTTAAGCTAATTAAAATTAGGCCAACTTGCATTTCGTATATTTTAAAGCTTTTTTTACCGCGGCATCAACTAACAGAGTCGCTCCGGATTTTACGAATGCTCCCTTCAATTTTGCCTCCACATCAGTGTTTCTCGATCTTTTTTAAGCAACGGCACACCTAGGTGTAAATGAAAATATCTCGGCATACATAGCAAAACTTTTAAAGGGTATATATTGAAATGTTATGAAATAAATGCATAGATTTAAAAAATACACACACAAATATGAACTTAATTTATTTCAATGTTTCTATTCAACTATTTGTGCAGCTTATTTAGTGTGAAATCGGCGTCTGTTGTTTTTCTTTTCGCGATTTCTTCAATGTTTGGTCGAATGTATGATAAACAGACTCTTATTTCTTCTTCAGTTGAGCGTAGTCTTTCTCGATTCTTATTTTTTAACCATTTTTTAACCTTATTTTACAGCCCACTTAACTAGTCTGCTGCAGCACGACGGTCGAGAATCAATTAATAAATATTTAAGGTGGTCTGATGTTGCGCAGTGGTTAACAAGCTAGTATAGAAGGCCATCCCTATTGTAGTGGCTTTGTTAATCTCTAGATTCTGTGGCCTTGTGATAAATTTCTTTTTATTCACGTCCTTTAGGATGTGTACCATCATGGCTCTCAACAAGTTCCTATCCCTTGTATCTCTTGTTAAGTTTTATCTCCCATTCCATGTTCCACCATCCATTTTCACAAGCTTGTTAGGTCGGTTATTCGTTGTTTACCTCTGTCTCCATTGCTTCCCGTATGTCCTGTGGGTGTCAAAATCTTCACTCTCTTCCATCTTTATGCGTCCTAGAAATGACAACCTAGAATATGGTAGGCAAAGATAACCTTAATTATAGTGTATTTGTGTTTTTAGTAGTGGTTTGAAAGCATGTCTAGTGAGTTTATTTCTCCCCTCCTTGTGCTAGACCCGTGTTCCTCAACATTTTTAAGCAACGGCACACCTAGGTGCAAATCAAAATATCTCAGCACACTTAGCAAAAAATTTAAAGGGCATACATTTAAATGTTATGAAATAAAACCATAAACTTAAAAAATACACACACAAATATGAACGTACTTTATTTCAATGTTTCTATTCAACTATTTGTGAAGTTTATTTAGTGTACACTATGTGTCTTGTTTTTTCGCGATTTCTCCAATGTTTGGTCGAATAAATACGGGATAAACAGACTTTTATTTCTTCTTCAGTTGAGTGTAGTCTTTCTCGATTCTTATTTTGATGTTATTTTTGATTGAGAAACCTTATTCTAATTAAAAAAATACTTATTCATTTAATCAAATATTAAGAATGTACCTTTACTACTTACACTCACGCATATATATATGCCGTGACAATATTTCGCTGCACAATTAGGAGGATCACGCGGCACAGTAGCGTGCCGTGGTTCGGCGGTTAAGAATCACTGCCCTACATCAATCTCAAAGTCAACTTAAGACAGGGTCACGACTCTTCGGTTTATCGCTTGTATTCTGTTTAGGATAAGGTTTCCAGTTCCTTCTAAATTCTACTTCAACTCTATATTTTTAAAGTCTGCGCCTAAACTCTGAAATGCATATTTTTATTGCGTTTCCGGTTCCTTCTAATATCTTTTCCTTCTCTTTCACTTCTAGTATCTCTCTTGCGTCTTAGTGGCGTTATTGCCTTGCTTGGGATGAATTGTTTAAACGCATCCCCTATTCAGGCTACTTTTGAATACGGAGTTATCATTCTCTTTGATTTTTTTTTTTTTTTTGCTTTTTTTAAAAATAGGAATTACCCCAGGCGAGGCAGTAATGACATTAGGGTATGGAAGAATTAGGAACAGAAACATTAATGATGAGCAGAAAGAGAAGAAATAAATCAGGTGGACAGTAGATAGCGATTGACATTGCATTTAAATTTTTTGCAGATTAACGTTGGTTGGAAATCAGGGAGCCGAAAGGGAGTTCCACAAGTGATAAGTGTGCGAGAATAAATTGTTAGCATTACTGGTTTCGTTACAAAGGCAAAAGAGGCCTAGTTTGACCTGTTACTTAATGAGGATTGGAATTCAGGGCTCTACTTTACCTGGACTGATTGTTTTATCAAGGCTAACGAACAGTATGGTCTTTTATTTACGGGGATTTGTCCTTACTGCAAACGATGACAAGAGACATCTTTCTTGCTGTTTATCACTAAACTAGAGGAAGATGGCTTCATACCTTCTGGATGGCTTATGAAAACTGAAATTGCTCAAAAGACATTGAAAAATTCATGCTCAAACTTTCCCCGGAAACCAGAAAATATTCCAAACCATAGAAAAATGAAATAACAAAATAAAGACCTTTCGTTAGCCTTCAACCGAATCTGCGAAATGTACACACACACACACACACACATATATATATATATATATATTATATGTTTAAATATTTATTAAAATATTTAAACAAGAAAGGAATAAAAAACGGAATACACTTATATTTCCCAATCTTAAGTAAACCCCGGAAAACGAACTAGCCTTAAAAAAACCCTAACCTCCTGTTTGTCTTACCGGAAATGATATTGTCACATTATCTTTGACTCTCAGAACGGAAAGAGAGAAAAGAAGAAAAAAAATGAGGAAAGGGAATAAGGAGAGAATATCAGAAGACCAGAAAATGTTGGACAGAATCCTCAGGGGTGAAGAAAAGACTCGAGGGGGCGTAGATGTGGTTCTACAGAACGATGCTGAGGATATCCTGGACTGAGCATGTGAGCGACGATGACGTCTTGGAGAAGATGCAATGAAGAAGGAAGCTTATACTTAACATAAGCAAGAGGTAGATGAAATTTCTGGGGCACGTAATGAGAAAGGAAGGCCTGGAGAATCTGATACCCATAAGAAGAATAGAGTGAAAAAGAGACAAGGGAAAGCAACGCATGACATACCTGGCGGAATTGGGCAGGTGGATGACGGAGCGTGATCTGGGGGAGTTGGCAGAAACACAAAACCTATTGAGAGCCACAAGGGGGGTGGAAGTGAAAGGACACAGCACATGAAAAGAAAAAGAAATGTTGAAAAAGAGAAATAATCACGAAATTCTATACATACAAGCATAGACTCATGAATACATACACACACGCACATATACACAAAAAATATCTACCTAGTACCAATAAACAGCGCATAAATTGTTCGTCGACGAATCTCTGTAGACGCATACGAAATTATATATATATATATATATATATATATATATATATGTGTGTGTGTGTGTGTGTGCGTCTGTCTGTCTATCTCTCTCTCTCTCTCTCTCTCTCTATATATATATATATATATATATATATATATATATATGTGTGTGTAAATATCTGTAGGTAAGTAATCCAAGTGAATCCTATTAATATAAAATATTCAAACTGATCCACAAAAGGGAGCTCAATATTTTTATTATAGAGCATAGAAATAAATTACATAAAAATGAAACTCAATTGTATCTCATTTTGTGAGATTTGCTCCTCGAAATAAATTTCCTGGAGCTTTTAAATGCTAAAAGGTTTGATAAAAAAATATCAAACGTTTCAGTATTGACAAGCTCCAGGGAATTTATCCTGAGGAGCGAAATAACCATAAAATAAGGTACAATTGAGTTTTTAACACACACACACACACACACACACACACATATATATATATATATATATATATATATATATATATATATATATATATATATATATATATGACCAGTCATTTATAAGGTAAACTCTTCTAGTATCTGGTAATGACAGTGTGACAATGTTTCAAGAATTTTTATTCCGTTCCAAGTACTTTTTTCGTCTGGCTGCATGTTTGCTTGGTCAGGGAAAATAGTGGTTTTTGGGTGGCTGCTCAGCTGTAATAAACCATATTAGAAAGCTGTCTTAGTGCTAACCACCCCACAGACAATCTAGTAGGCCTTTCAGTTATCTGAGGCTCATCTCTATGTATAGGAGTGTGGAAGAAATCTAGGGAATAAACGCATCCTTGTTTTAAACTTGTTTTTTGTGTATTCTTTTCTGTTTTTACGTATTCATTGAAAAGATTCTTTATTCGCATGCAGGTAGTTAAAATCACGGATTGCCTAATTCTAACAGGTTATCAAATGTGGTGTACTTTATACAGTATATTATAGAAATTTAAAATTTACAATTTCTTTTATTAGTGTTATATGCTGTGTTATAAATTAAAAAAAGAAAACTATACGTCCGTGTTTTATAAGTAGTTAAGATTTCATAAGTATCGTCGTCATATTTAATATATAATCTATATGGTAGTAAATGCTACAAAATTTCCTTACATATGAAGAACTGAGTTGAAGTGACAAAGTTGACGAATATCAGTAATACAATGTCAGCAACGTGGAAGTTTTAAGTAAAATAGGAAAATTAAAATTTAATTACGAAGGAGACAGCTAACATTTCTAGACATAAGAAAGTAGTTCAAGAGCATTTAACACCTTCAGGGCAAACTGAAGGCAAGAGAAGCAAGGAGAAACGGCGAGTAAACAAAGTAACGAGTTTGCGTGAATAAAACTGCCGAACAGGGTTGGCAAGGGAGAGTATAGAAAGGAAAATATTAAGACCGGAAGTTGTGACAAGCCATGATCGCCAGTATAATAGTCGGTTGGATTTCTTAGATCGTAATTGTGAAACATACGAAATTCCCTAACTGAGCAGCTGTCGGCTGAGATTTATAAAATCTTTCTCTTAAAACAATTTTTCAGTAAAATAGGTTTCTCCGGTTCAGTAATTAACGCTTTATTCGGCATTGATTCCCTTGTAACCTTTTGTCTGAAGTAGTGTGGAACGACATCTTGAAAATGTCATTATTTACTCTTCAAGTTACATGTATTATCCAATTTAGTTATTGCTCATGTTGAAAGTTCTTAAGTAATGTAATTTCTGTTATTTTGCACTGTGTTTTGTTTGTGATTCTGTAGCGTCAGTCCACGAAGCTCAAAGAAGGATTGTCCTTGCTAAGATCCACAGGCCTCATCCACTCAAAGTTACCTTTAACCGTTTGATTTGAGAAAGTGGTTGTATACAGCTGACAGGTTAGATATTCGTGTTGAGATTGATGCCAAGTGTGGCATCCATATGAAAGTCTTGATCTGGCGAGACTATTTAAGAACATGACATTAGTTTTTAGGTTAATGCTTTGCTTTGGATGCAATTTTCGGTGTTGGGCGAAATTATACCCAGCGCGGTCGATTCTATGCTAAATTTCCTTATCTCTTATACTTAAATTTGGTGTGGGCACTTCGATGAGAAATCTTGTCTCGATAGATCAGTTACACCTGGGTAGTGAATTTGATCCTCAGTCGCTGCTCCATACGTTCGACCTTCCTCCACATCTAAGCTTCCCCCCTAGAAAATCATTTTGGGCAATGTGGTGCAATGGTTAGAAAGCTTGTCTCGCTAGATCAATTACGACTGAATAGTGAGTTCGATTCTCATTTGGTGTTCCACTCTTTCGGCCTTATGCTACATCATAGCTATGCTTCAGTCAGTTATGTGCCATGCCTGATACATGCGTAGGCAATCATGTATCTTTCGATACATAACTGACGAGGCAGATTTTTTTCCCGCAGTAGGTTGCCATTTCTTTCTGCGGTAGACCAGTTACCATCCAAGGCTATAGAACCTGGCCTGGCCTGCTATTTACCCATAGCTGGTGGGAGGGTGAAGAAGAAGAGTATTCATACCTTTCCCAAGTGTATTAGTACGTAAGTGAATGTAATGGATTTGAATGGAATTCGAACTCTGCTCTCCGATTCCTCTATCCTTGCCGCTTAGAAAATCATTTTGGGCACTTCGAGATGTTGTAATAGTTAGCAAGCTTGAGTAGTGAGTTCGATCCTCACTTGGTACCCCAGACTTTTGGCCTTGTACCAGAACTAAGCTACGGTTAGAAAATCGCTATACGAATATTTGAACATATCACGTTCAAATACCGGTTCTCGTACGATCCCCGAAGTTAAAGAACGTCGAACCTGGTCAATACCTACATGGGGGACCACTGTAAGCTTGGATGTGCGGATGGTGTAATAGATAAAGGCTTTGAATTGGAACTCGGCACTCCGAGTTCCAATTCCAGTTCGATTCGTTATATCAACTTGGGTAAAATATCTCTTTCCCCCCCACTCCAGCTAATCATTATTATCTCCAGAAAATTCTTAACAATTTAAAAATATTTTATGGCTTTAAATAACCTGCAAAGTGTTAATAAACCATAAAAACAAATCATTTATACATCTGCGTAGAAAGAACTATTATCATTTTTGGTTTTAACTAATCTTGTATTTATCTTGTATTTATGAAATTAAACCTCACCCAAGTAGAATCTCTTAGTTAGCAGTGGTTGGCCATTTTTTTTTGGTAGCGTCTTGGTTCAAGACGAGAGAAAGAATGGAATAAATAGAGAATTGTACATATCTGACTTGTTAGTTTTGTTCCCAAACACTTCATCGCATGAAATTACGTGTTATTAACCAATCAAACGTCCATGTACACCGGCAGCTTCTTTAGTTTCTAACTAGAAAAACATGTATCGTAGAACTTTATGAAGTTTCTGCCATCGTTTCCTTTACAGATTCTTTTTTATATTTTTTGCTTTTTTGGAATACCCAATACTTTCGTAATAAAATGACGGCAAGCAAAAAAGTCGATGGTGGAAAGATGAGTTTCGATGATGCAGAATTTACCTCAAATTGTCCACAGCAACGAAGGTATATATATATATATATATATATATATATATTATATTTATATATATTTAATAAATACATTTTAATAAATGAATGTCTATGAAAATTTATCGGACAAATATTTAGGCCGGTATATGTTATTTAATAAACATTATTAAATAAATTTACATTTAATTAAATACTTGTATCTATAAAAAAGAACGTTAAACATAAAAATGTCTTTAATAAATAAATTGTCGGACTTTGTCCATTTCTTAATATATATATATATATATATATATATGTATCAAAGAGAACGTTTGTTTATATTTTCGTAATGCACGTCAAAACCCGTTTATGTACAAGCTCAAAGTTAGTGCACATTATTATTGAACCCAAGGGAATGTCTTAACATATTTTTTCTTTGTTTTCTTTTTTTACTAATGTTCACCATATCCAAGCCTCAAGGGCCACTCAAGGTAGAGGGTTACTGAAGGTGGTCGTTGTGTGAGCGGTAAGAGTAATTTTATGCACTTAGGATCATAGTGCACGGGAAAGTATTATCCTAGGATTCTGTTCCAGAAAGAAAGAGTTCTTTGGAAGAAGCTACATGATTGAAACTTACTCCTTCCGAAAAGAATACAAAGTGAATGAGGCCGGTTCACCTAAATGTACACGGCGTGGTGGGTCCTAGCTGGGAGGGTTAAATTTGTGAAAATTCACATTCTCTTCATGTTAAGGTGTTAAGGTGGACATTATTGTAAAAAATAAAGAAATGATACATTATTAAAAAAATAACGAGCTGATCAAGAAGCTTATCTAAAAATGATCTTAAGGCATTTAACTAGAGATTGGACAATATATATGACCGGGAATTTTTTTCCAGCGCTTCATAGTAATAACTAGCAGTAGAGCCCGGCGTTGCCCGGGGATGTAACAGTAAGAGATAGATCAAGTATCGACCATCATAAAGACTGAAGAATAAAATTGACAATGATTATTGTTTCAGGTTGACGGACACGCATGTCTTAATTAGTTTTTTTTTTTTTTACGAATTGGTCAAACCCAAATTCAAACAAAAACATTGTTTACAATCGTTATGAGTCTATCGATTGGTGAATAGAATTTTATTATAAATAATTGTCTTGTAAATGGAATTTTTAAAGCATTCTGAATGTAAATAAAGAAAAAAAGTGTGCAAGACAATAAGAAATACTACCTGCCGAAAAAAAAGTGGATGTTTGTTTTATCGGCTGAAAAATGTAAGAAATCCGATCCCATATATAAAGGAACACACACACACACACACACAACCTGGGTTTTTTAACACTCCACGGAATCGCTAAAACATAGTATATAGTCTGATGAAAAAGACGCTAAAGTTTATGAAAACAAAATTTTATCGTCAAAATGCTTGTTTTTATGAAGAGGATAGACTAAATGTTTTTTAATTATTTTTAAAAATTTTTCCATCTTTTTAGAATATTCTAAATTTTGATTTAAAAAACCTTGTTTCTCTTTGTCGCAACAAGGGGTAGTAAATAACATAGATAATTTTTAGCGCGTTTTTTGTATTTACACACATTAATTTGGAAAATCTTGCAAAAATAAAAATAATTGTCAGATGTTAATGAAACTTTCAGAAACTATTCACAGATGATCGAAATTATTATAAATATTTTTTTTTATTAAAGTCATGGCAGAAATATTTTTTTTATATTTATTAACACCCCCATAACTAATTTTATGAAAAACTCTAGAAATTCGAGACCATCGGTTTTAGTGATTACAATAGTTAAAAGCACAAGGCTTTGAAGAATGCAAATCATGTATTTTTTTTTTTTTTTTTTTTTGGCCAACGTACCTGAAAATCAGCTGTGAATTGTAACATACAAAACTCAATAAAACAAATATATTATTTAGTTTCAAATGCTTTTATTTGTTTTAATTTGTTTTTTATGAATATGGACAATATTTTCTGAAAGCAAAAAATTTTTCAATGAAAATTGAATTTTAATACAATTATTTCTTATTTCTTTAATTTTAAAAATTTTTTAAAAATGTTTAAATTGAATTTAAAAAATATTTTAACATTAGTTAAAAAAGCAACATCAATCTTTCAAAATGTCCGTGTGAGATTGTCATTGTCTAGCGCTTTGAAAATTGTATAATTTGGACCAATCAGATTAGCCATGGTAATTAAGAAATGTAATTTTGTGTTTATAGTCGGACAGTAATTATCAAGTACGGAAGACCAACCAGAATACAATTTAGTTGCATTATTTGAGTTCAGCATTGTTCTCCGCTGTTAAGCCCTTTACTTTTTGCGAAACACGTATGGAGAAGTTAATTTGAGTTTTCAATTTCAACTGAGAAGGTTACCTACAAGTAACAGTATCATCTTATGAAATTTAACTACTGCCAAACTTTAATTTATATGATCTTATTTTTATATTAATCTCAGTTATGACATTTTCCATAAATGAAATATCAAAATTAATAATAAAATGAATGGAAATACAAATAACACAGTAAAATGTAATAAATGTACATAAAATTATAGTATTTTATGTACACTTCTGATAAAATTTCATAAGAAATGTACCTAAATTAATTAGATACCTTTTTCTTATGAAATTTAATCTCACTATTAACAGTCTTATTTTTAATTTCTTTATATTTTCCATAAAGCATCGTAAACGTAAAAATGAAAGCTAAGTACAAAAAAAAAAAAAAATAAAAAATTAGAGCGCTGAAAGTTTTCCTTAAAAGTAACAAGGTAAATAATTTGTTCACTTAAATAATTTCACTTCCTTCCATCCGTAGAAAGAATTCTCCTCCGTAAGTTATCTAAACGTCATGAATGTGCCTTTCGTCAATCGTCAAGCGACGCGAAAGGTTATGACCTGCTTTGTTTTATTTTCAAATTACATTTTTTCGGCGCAGAAGCTAAGTTAAGCTTGGTTCAAAATATTTTAAATAAACAGTATAATATCTGTTTTTATTAAAATCAGTTTTGAAAAAATGATAATTGACTTTTAAAAAGAATATCAAAGTAAGATTTTAATCTTTTTATCAAATCGAAAAAAATGATTGAAAATGATTATCTGCCCTTTTTTTGACCAAAAAAAAAACAATATTTTTAACGAAAATTTCAGACGTGCTAGGAACGATTAAAAATGTAAAAAAATACCCCAAAATACTTTGATCATTTCCTCTTTAATTATAATATGAACATTAGACGATAAAATTTTGTTTTCGTCAAGTTCGGCGTCTTTTTTTCATCATGCTATGCTCTTTTGTTTACATTTTCGTGGGTGAGTTGTCCCCCTTTCATTCTCACGATGTGTCTTAATCGTGTTTTCAAATTGATTTTATTAAAAACAACTGTATTTTTTCCCATTTTTGTCCCCATTAGAACCACCACAAGGTAATTTTATGTAGTCTTGTGAAGTTTTGTTGAAATCGGCTAAAAAATGTAGGAAATTCGATCCAACATATAAACGTTACACACACACACACACACACACACACACACACACACACACACACACACAACCTGCGTTTTATAATAAGTAAGATAATGATAACAACAAAACAAAACAAAACAAAAAAAAAAACAAACAACAACCGCCTCCAAAAAAACAAAACAAAAAACAACACAAACGTGTGTGTGTGCATATATATATATATATATATATATATATATATATATATATATATATATATATATATATATATATGATGTAATCTTGAATTTTATTGTGTATTAATTATTTGCTCTGTTATAATAAATATATTGAGCTCTTTTTGTGGATCAGTTTTAATATTTTATATTACTAGGATCCATTTGGATTATATACCAACGGATTTATTTATATATATATATATATATATATATATATATATAAGGTTAATGGTTAGACTTGAAATAAATCAGGAAACAGCTTTTTATATATATGAAACCAAGATAGCATTCCTTCAACTGATTTCCTAATTTTTTAAAATTATATATATATATATATACACTAATTCTGCCAAACTTTAATTATCTTCCCATTCTACCATGCGATTCCCACCGGATTAATAAAAAGCATTTATATCAGCAAATTTAAACCAAAATTCAATTTATTGCATAAGACCGAGGCAATCCCGTCAAAATACCGGCATGTATTGTCCAAATATAACAGTATAATGGTCCATCCTATGTATTTTATATCTAATTAAAAAACAATAAACTAGTTGAGTTTTCAGCTAGGAAGGGAACAGGTTAAAATCGTTTTGTGTCAGTCCCACTTTTTTCCAGAATGTGCAATGGTGAGAGAAAAAATATTCGGTCCTTCAGCAATGGTACCATCATTCATACGCTTCAATGTCCATTTTAGAACCTTCAAAGAAGACGGTGAGTAAGTTTTAAAAGAGGGGACGGTAAAGAAAAACTGGAACAGGATGACACAACAGGAAAAAAGATCATCATTTCAACTTAGAACTAAGATTTCCAACTCAATCCATAAAACGTTTTGAGAGGGTTTCAAACAGTCTAAAGAGCTAAAAAAAGACTAAGATAAATCATTGCGCATGAAACGTATATCCAGGACAGGAAGTTAGAAGGTTAGAGGAGCAAAAGATATCTTGAATAAGTTGGAAAATGATCCTGGGATAATATATGTATATATTTGAACTTTATTTCTCTCATTCATGTGCTTCCGATCCTTAGCTATGATTGGTGATCATGTCATTTCCGTTTATGATTGATTTCAGTAAAATTCTTCCCCGCCAAAATTTACCCATCTCCCAGAAGTTTGGGTTACTTTTGCGAACGTGCCGACTGAACAACCACTAAAATTCTGGAGTCACATGATGTCCCCGGGCAAGGAGGAAGAGATGAATTAATACCTTTATTCTGTATTTGTGCTTAAGTGAATGTAACGACTGGAATTTGAACTCAGCTTTCCGGCTTCTCTTTCCGATCCGCACACCATGAGTCACAGTTTATTATATTCCTTTTATAATTGTTTTATTTCTTTATTGTCAAATAACCCAAACACCAATTCTATCCTGTGGTTCATTACTGTATATCCAGATGTTACACAAGATAGATAACAATTAAAACTATACTTTTAAAAGGTCAAAATTTTGATTGATGTTGATTCTGCCAGTATTCTTTAAAGTAGCAATAGAATAAGCTGTCCGAGTGGAAATTATTCTTGGTTTTGATTTTTTGTATTTTACATCTTTTTTTCAGGTTTTTTTTATAGCTTTAGATCATATGGTATGGAAGTAGCGACAGAGAAGAGGGAGGCTCGCAACATTTCCTTTGAAAAATAATCGCCCACAAAGCTGCATAGAACTATCAAGGACGGTAAGAGCTTAATCAAATCGTATTTCATTTTGATCTTATCTGTTTCTTATAAAGATATAGAAGTAAAGCAGGTAAACAGTACAGTGTAACCGGATATAAAGACCCGATATAAGAAGAAACCCGGATACCTGGTCCCCAAATTATATCCGTATAAGTTTCTTCTCCAATCTATTTTATGTTTAGGTACGTTTGGGCTCTAATTTGGGACCAGAAAAAATCTCTCTTATATCCGGGTTAAATGACTATATTTTCGATTTAAAGACTTATATAACGTTTTAGAATGTAATGTTTGGAAAAACAAATTGGATGAAACGTTCTTTTGGGAATTAATGGCAGTAATGATTCTATATAAATGGTAGTGTTTAGCAATAAAGCACTGAGGCTAAGAAGACATAAATTCACTTCTGTTTAATCCCTTCTCCCCAAATTATTTTTTGAAAAAAATTTTCATTCTCTAACGAATATGTATTTATTTTTATTTTTAATGTAGTAACTAAGAAAGTGAGTCACCTTGAAGTACCCGAGCGGAGACTAACATCTCTAACAAACGTATGAGTTGACAGATGGACTTGTTTCAAGCTCAGAAGAGCATAAAAAGAATCAAGATTGACGTATAAACACGTCTGTAGGTGATTTTTTTTAGCGTTATGTTTGGGCGTGTTTATTCGTCTGTGTCTGAAAAAGACACTTTTTCGATAGATACACGCCTGTGCTGGGGGAGGGGTTAATCTTGAATTTCGAGAAGAGAGTGGGTTGCAGCCATTTCCTATAGTGTTGTCGATGACAGGCGAAAATGTTACGTCGAATTTTGGTCACAGTATTCAAACCTTCAGAATTCTGTGAATATAATATTAATGTTAATATCTATATTTTTCAATCTGTTATATGATATTGCAAAAGTTTCCAACAGTTTTACTTTTACTATACAAAAAAAAACGTGTGTTTCTATCTTTTAAGCATGCTCTAATTTAAAAAAAAGAGGTATAAGGAATTTTTACACACACTTGATATCTCAGTATTTACATTAGTTGGACTATTGTCCTCATCTTTGTCGCCATATTTGTCACAACGTTTCGGCCGTTGTACGCTCCGGCCTTCTTCAGGTGGTTGGAATTTCGAACTGAACCCTTTATTTCGATCACTGGGGTAGACTGTTCTAGTTCCACGTGCCATGTTTGATGGATGTCAGTTATCAGTTATCTCCTGCTAATTTTCCCTCTGAAAGTTCTCCACTGCCTTAACCAGGTATTGAACTCACCTTCTTTGGGTCTGTCACTGGATCTAACCAACACCTTTATCCACTGTGCTATGTGTCCTTGAGGACCACCTGAAGAAGGCCGGAGCGTACAACGGCCGAAACGTTGTGACAAATATGGCGACAAAGATGAGGACAATAGTCCGACTAATGTAAATACTGTACATAATACCTAATCTCAGAAATATAGACAGACTTGATATCTCGTTCCAAAATCTTCACGAAGATCGGCATTAATCCTCCTATATGGCAGTGAATACTTGATAATTTCCTGTGAGATGAAAAGAATAGAAGCAAAAAAAGATGCTGAGAATATCATGGACTAAACATGGGTGCAACGAGGAAGTTTTAAAGATGGAAACTAAAACAGCATTTATAATTAGAAAGAGACAGTAGAAATTTCAAGGACACATAACGAAAAAATCGGCTTACCCAACGCCGAGATACCAACTTGTTATTTAATAAGCGTGGATTTGTTTTAGCACAAAAGGTGCCTAGAGAAGATCGAACACAGAAAACAGTACCCATAGGTAATTAAACTAACTAGAAAGCACCTACGTGGATAATTTCACCCTGAATATTAATTAAACTACAGAAAAAATGTATGACGAAACCACGCTTTTCTTTAAAATAACACCTTAAAATGAGATAATGTATTTCTTAAGTAAAAGATAAAATTTCAGTAACTAGATTGCATTTGCTTTTACTTTTCAGTGTTTCTCCCGGCTCCTCTTACTACCAAAAAGTTAACATTTGGATTCGTCTGTCCACAATAGATTTTGCCAAATTATGAATATTTCGGATGAGAAACATTATACTTCGTTTTTATCATTAATGCCTGGAGATTTGATTCAGGACAAGGGAATCATGAATAAATCACTCGATTTTGCAAAGACAGGTTTACAGATAACTGGAATAAGTTCACCTTTAAACAAGACAACGATACAAAACGCTCTTCTATATCATGTCAAAATTATCTAGTTTAAAGGAAAAGAGCACGATTTAAGAAAGTATGACTTGGCCGCCTCATTGAATTATGAGTTGGCTGCCTATATAATAAGTATGAATTGGATAGGAGAGTTCGAAGAAATTACCCAAGGAATGAGAAATAGCCTTTTTCGGCACTTTAAGAATGCTTGGGAGGGTATGACTTTTACTTTTTTTAAAAAAATTCTGGGAAAGAATGCCAAGAATTTGTAAAGCAGTAATTAAGGCAGTTGGTAGTTTTATTAAAGAAAACAAAATATGATGCTGTTGTATAATAATGTTTTATAGCTAAATGCTTATTTTTTGCACCACCCCAAGTAAATACATTGTAGTTACTGAAATTTTATTTTTACTTAAAAAATACGAAAATATCTCTAGCATTAAATTAGATGGGACAATGTACAGTGATAATTAAAAAGAATTTTCGGCTACCAAATAGTTTTATAGTAAATTGCATCATGCGCATATCTGATTTTTATTGATAGTGTCTCTGTGAAACTCTAGTTGTTATTGTGTAACAGCCCACTTTACACCGGGTCAACAATGATGAAACCCTCCATGAACAAAGAGTTGATCATGACCAGTATTTATGTGTTCACTATGTAAATGAAGATCAGTGTTTATATCTCTGCGTCACTGTGTATAGAGACGTGCATATCCGGCCCGGCCCGGCTCGGCCCGGCCCGTAAAGGAAACAAATAAAGATTTTCTGATGCAGCGTAAGTATTTCAGCGTTGGTCTCTTTTTTTTTTTTTTAAAAAAAAAAAAACAAAAAAAAAAAAACAAAAAACAAACCAATTCCGCTTTCTGTAGCTTCAAGCTAGAGTGTTTTGGGGAGGAGGATTTCGACTAAAAGTCTTTTATATTAATGCATTTATGCAAATTCTAATACTTAGTTTGGGGGAAACAGTGACTGCTTCGCAGATTTAAAAAAATGTTATACAGTGTAACCCGGATGTAAGAGAGTTGGGGGGACCGGAGAAGAAGTCTCTTATATCCGGGTTTCTCTTATATCCGGGTTTGGTCTATTTTGTTTAGGTAAGTATAGGCTCTAATTTGGGACCAGAGAAAATCTCTCTTATTTCCGGGTTTCTCGTATATCCGGGTTTCTCTTATATCCGGGTTTCTCTTATATCCGGGTTACACTGTAAATAAAAAAAAAGAATAATTTCTTTTTTATGATTTCCAATAGAATATTTTTTTTTCTTCAGCAATATGCACAATAAAAAGCGAAATGGTATCAAGCGCTCGAAATATATTCGCTAAGTTGCCTTCTTTACAAGAATTATCGCACTAAAATTAGTACACCCAATTTTCATATACGTTGACAAACTTCAGAAAGCACGAAACTTAATCTATATGTATTTGAGTTTGCATGCGTTTATTTAATTTGAACATTTCTTGCGATAAAGTGCACCGAAGCTTTGTGCAAAGATCAATAAATGAATACATTTTAGATTATCTATCTCATTGATATTCCCCTGTCGTGATATATGTATAAATGTTGATAAAAAGTTTCTAGCATTTTTGACATCGGGACATGGACGATCATAACTCTTTACAAATTCTCATATTCATTTTAACAATGTTTGTCTCATTGCTATCCTTTCCAATCCTTGTTCTGCCATCATTTAAACACTTTTTAGGTCGTCTGTTCTCATTCAATATCTCTTGTGAGTGTCAAATTCTTCGAGCTCACTTACGTACGCCAGAAATTTTAAGTCTAATTTCTGATTCTAATTACTAATTAATTACTATTTGTTTCCGTTGTTTTCCTTAAGACTTACTCGTTGCTCACAGGCTGAGTTAATGGCATTCGCACCAGCATTTTGTAGAACTACGCCTCTGTGGCCTCAAGACTTTTCATCATCTAGTAGGAAATTGTCGAGAATTGCTGCATTATAGGAGGAGTGAAATTAAACAGCAACTGAGCACTTTTCTATACCAAATTATTATAATACCCAACAAAACCGCATACGATTGCAATTTCTGGTCGATGAGTTGGTTAATTTGCAGTGTAACACCCGCGTTTAGTTCGCATTAAAAAATTTCCAGAATACTTATATTTATGTGTAACTGGAGATTCTCCATTCGAAACTGGCTTGATAAATTTGATAAAATCCACCGTTTTGGAGTTATTGACAGTGAAAATTCGGATTCATCGTTCATTACCAACATTCGTTTGATTATTCTATGCAGTAATATTCCCTCGTTTACAACAAGCAGAAACAACATCATTAGAGGATTTTCAACGGAAGTAAGAGCTAAAGTAGATTTCTCGTGTAATTCTTAATGAAAATAATGATATCAAGATGACATTCCACACTACGTGAAGCAAAAGGTTAGGAAGGAAACCTGTATTAAATATTGGAAAGAGCTATAAGAACAAATGAACTTGAGAAGCTTATTTTCTTGAGAAATTGTCTTAATTGAAAGATTTTATCAATTTCAATCGACAGTAGAACGAGCTGTTCGGTCAATGAATGCCAAATGGTTCCTTATAAGTAAAAGGTTAATATTATCATTAAAATTCACAGTTCTTGTTTAGTTTCGGCACTTCAGGCCTTTGTCCATATCTATCTATCTATCTATCTATCTATCTATCTATCTATCTATCTATCTATCTATCTATCTATCTGTTCCCGTATATCTTAAGTTTGGCTTAAGTTTATTTTAATATCGCCAAAAGAAAAGTATTCCACAACTGCATAGACAGGCAAACAGATAGCGTCTAACTCAATTTCTATAATGAACCTAATCTTTTCTGACATGATTGTTAAGATATATCCTCTCGTTATAAGCTTTGTCGATTTATGAATGCGTTGCGTGTTGCGAATAAACATTCACTGAATGAAAGATGGCCGTAGATTACTAGACAACAAATAAAAAAAAAGAAGAATATTGATACTTTATGTAATGGAACTAAATCGGTTTGTCTTAGTGAGAGCGTGAGATAGCCATGTGGTTGGCTCAAATTTCATCATGCAAGAACCATTAGGGATGTGTTTAGTTCTGGAGCGCTGCTAATTTAGAAAATACCCAAGAGGAAGATATTGACTTAGAATTCCAAGTAAGAGAAAATCACTGCTTTTAAGGTGAGCACGCAATATTGGATTTAAGAAGTCACGAAGCGGAAGCGATACATCCGTTGGTGCATAATATTTACAACGTACAAAAAGGGACCAGCAATCACGTGTTCAGTCTAATATACGGAATGAAGAGACGCTCTCAAACCCAGGAAATACATGCCTATATACACACATAACAGAAAGAGAGAGTTTAATTCCTACAAGTTTTGTAACAGCCAGTCAAGACTACTAACTGAGCGGTTCACAAAGCCATAACAGTTCAGCGATGAAGATGAAAAATTAAGCTTAATGAAGCAAATTGAACCGAAGGTAACAAGGAAATTTGATTAATAGCTTCTTCTGCTTGGGAGAAGAAAAAAAAAAAATTATAAAGATCAGTTAGAGAACAATTTTAGCGAGCAATAACAACCGTCCGTAATTTCAAGAAAAAAAGTCAGGAACATTCCAAGAGTTGTTCCGTCTTCTTCTTTCTGTCGTGTGCCTTCGGGACGTGTGCGAACATAACTCTCTACAACTTCCCATCATTTGTAGCTCTCAGTAAGTTTTGTCATTTTCTTCACAAGTCCTGTTCTACCATATTTTTTAAAAGCGGTACCACTCCATTCAAAGCAGTAAGACCACTAAGACACAAAGGGTTACAGGTTGTGGAAGAATTAGAAACAAAAACATTAATAATGAGCTGGAAGAGGAAAGCTTAATCAGGGAGACAGTAGATAGCGATTGACATTGCATTTAAATTTTGACAGATTATAGTTGGTTAGAATGCATGGGACAGGAAAGGAGTTCCACAAGCAAGAAGTGCGAGAAAAGAAACAGTCAGCATAGAATTTAGTTACATGAAGCCAGCTCAACTGTAAATAGATGAGATCTATTTACAAAATTTCGTTGGGTTAGTTACTCACTGCTTTCCTCTGTCCATATATAGCTTTTAATATGTCTTGTGAGTGTCACATTCGCTAAGCTCTCTTTCCTCATTATGTGTCCTGTAAATTGCAACATTCTCGTCTTGATTCGATGTATAAGAGTACTTTTTATCATTTATTTTAAATTTTCATTGGTTGGTTTATAGATTTTTACGGTTTATCAACCTTTTGCAGATTATTTAAAGCCAGAAAATATTTTTATATTGTAAGGATTTTTTTTTGATATAATAATGATTGTTACTGATACAAGTTCTACTATTTAATGGTTAGCTGTTTAGTGGTGAGTCGGGGGCACGTGTATTCATACTTTTCCCAAGGTATTTGCGCGTAAGTGAATATATCGAACCTGACTGGAATTAGAACTCGGCTTTCCAATTTTAAATTCCGAGCTGTTATCCATCATAGCTCACGCAGATCTAAGCTTTTAGTACCTGGTATTCCCTTGCAGTCACCCATATAAGTACTGAGCAGCTTCGACGATGCCTAACTTATGCATTCGTATGAGAACCGGGTATTTCAAAGCCATTATAATAATAATATTTCAAAGGCCGTATATATTTTTCAAGTGATATAACCAGACGTGTAGATTTTATAAGTAAATAAACAATGCAAAGAAGTCATGCCGAATGTATTTTGAAATACAGGATATTCGGTTTAAATTTGAGAGAGTGTCATTGTTTTTTTCACTGTTTATAGATATTCCAAACCAATGTTTGCCTTTGTTCAAATTGTTGATCGCGACCTGCTCAGTCAATGAATATTGAATGTTTCCTCATAAGGAAACAATTAATATTGCCATTATTATCATAAGTAAAATTATTTTGTTGTTATTATTATTATTATTATTATCAACAATTATTCATTTCTGACTTGTCTTACATCCAAATTTCAATTGCTTTTCCTCACTACCCCTAAGATCGTCATTCTACTGCTGTTCGCAAACAGTTCAGATCAAAAATAAAGAATAAGTTTGAAGTCTAACTAAAAGGTTATTTCCACACAGTTTACTGACGACATTCAGGCCTCTGATCAGGAGATTGGGATTTTTGAAGAGCATCCAACGAACTGTTAATTCTTGTCGTTCCCAGGTCCACTCCGGTAGGATCTCAACTATGGGCAAATAGTGAAGCTCCAAACAAAAACAGGGGACTATAAATTTTTATGGTAAAGTGACTAACAATACATTTTATAGTAAAATGATCAGCAATAAATTTCAAAGTAGAATTACCAACAATACATTTTATAGAAAAATGACCAAACATACAGGATGTTTTCATATGCAAATCTCCAGCATATAAATAGCAATTGCTACAGCTGGTGACTAAACTAATCATTAACCTAAACTAATCCTGACCTTTGGTTGGGACTAGTATTTTTTGAATACTAGTCCAAGCTTCAGGGGACTTTCCACTCAGGCAGTACCTTTCCCTCGAGAGACGGCTGGTTTTATTGTCTGGTGCCTGAGTTCTCCTCAAAAGGGGAACTGCAGAGGGGGCTTGGAAATTTCGCGCAATGTGACCGATAGATCAACTAACCTTCGACCTTGTGTCACATCCGGTTGCCACGTGGGCGAACTGGTAGATACCACTAACCCCGAGCTTGAAGACTAAACTACTAGAGAAACACTAGTGGATACTTTTGGATAATTATAGCTTACGCCATTCTATTTACTACTATTTTTTTGCTTCGGATGTTAACATGAACTGTATACAAAAACCTAAAATTCAGGATCTAGATAGTAAGAGCCGCACCTCCTATTCGGCAGAGACTTCTTGAAAACAAAACTCTCATCCTCACAGAAGCTGGAAATCAAGCACGAGGTGTGGAAAGATCTATCGTAAATTCCGAAGCCTATCCTTTTAATACCCAAACAAATTATTAAGCGGCAGCGATATCGGAACCCTGGACTAACGCCTTAACTTCTCAGCAAGAAGAAAATTAAAAGGAGGAGGACTCTTGGACATTCGCTGCTAGCAAATCCCTTTTAAAAGAAAGGTGCTTTTAAGGGTACGGTTCTAAATTCCAATCACTTGAAGATGGTTGGAGCATACACTCTCCGAAACATCGTGAATATGACAACAAATATGAAGACAAATATCCGAAGAATTTAAATAGTGTAAATAGTTACAATACCTCATCTCAGAAATATAGACAGATATATTCTTTCTTGTTTGTTCATCAAGATTTTATTTCACTAAACGCGATCATTAGACTTTGGTATAAAAAAAATTTAAAAAAAAACAAAAACAGCTTAATCAAATGTTTTGTATTGATTCTTGGAGCACCTGAAAAAAACTTTGCTTTGTTTCTTGCAACAAAAAAAGTTGTAGAATTTTTTTTTGTTCAAATGGAATTATTACTTCGATTTGTTCTTTTGTTTCTTTTTTTTCAATCATTTCACCGGAAGCAAGTCGATAAAGCCACTAAGATGCAATGGGTTGCTGAGAATTAAATACAAAAGAATGAAGGAAACAGAAAAAAAAGTCACCTATGAAAAAAAACGAACAAGATTTAAGGAGACAGAAGATAACGATTTACGTTACATGTAAAGTTTTGTAACTTCTATTAAAAAAATCGAAAACAATCATTTACTTTTTTTCCCATTTTTTTTCAAATTAATCATTTCGTTTTTTCCAATTATTGTCAAATACGATTGATGATTTCAAAGATTTTATTAAAGGTTTTTTTTTTCTTTGCTAAAACTTGGTTTAGAGGAATTACTTCTCTGGCGACTTTAGATACCCGGTGTTGTCTACAAAATTTTTCAACGGTCCTAATTTTAGATATTTAAACAAAAACAGAATGGAGATAATGTGACAACGTGGAAAAACTATTCAGAAAACACATTTCACCTCTTATGGTAGATTTCATAAGGTTGGATTGAGAGCCAAACCCGTGTATAAAGGAATTGGGATGGAATTAAGACCTAATAGCGAAAGATGCTTTCCAACAGATGGTACAACCCTAAATTTGATTTTTTTTTCTTTCGTATTGAAACTTTTAACATCTGCAGGATTTGAAAAATTTCCCACTCTGAGTAGGTTCCTGTTACTTTTTTCTTTTACTTCGTATATTGCATTGTGCAAGAAATAAAAATAAAAAAATGATTCAAAGTAGGCGAAATTTCAAATCTAAGAGACATTAACTGCTTCAAAATAGAAAAAGGAAAAGAAAAAAAACATTCTGCCCATAGCATTTGATAAAGAGATTTGCTTTATTATTTAAATTGTAATGCAATTCCTTTACACGCATATTTGTCTCTCATTTCGACCTGAAGACGTCTACCTCGTAACGGCCTTAAAATAATCAGAAAAAAAAGCAGATAAGCAAGAAAAGGTAGATAAACACAAAACAAACAAACCCTCAATCACATTACGATCATTAAGAAAAAGTAAAACTATACTCAAGATTGGTGGATATTAAATCCAAGTAAATGATTAAATGTGGAATAAGTAGGAAAACCTTTTAAATTTAACATGTTTTCCAATTTTATTTAGCTTAATCAAAAACATTTGAAAAATCTCCAAAATAATTCTGATGAAGCGATTCATTAAATGAATACTGAAAAATTTAAAACGTTTTCTGACTTGTTATGCATTTAATCAGATTCGGGGTTATGAAGAAAGTCTGAAATAAATCTGTAGGTATTCCATTGTCCATCATTCACAGAATTACCCGCCCGAAAAAATGGATGTATTATCGGAAAACTGAGAATCACTTTTTTTGTTATTCGGCTATCAACCGGTTAACACTCCTACCTGGTCATTGAACAGGAGTAAAAGTTTATCGCTTGTTTCCTGTTTAGGATTGCGTTTCCGGTTCACACTCCTACCCGGTCTTTTGAACAGGAGTAAAGGTTTATCCCTTGTTGCCTGTTTAAGATTGAACTTCCGGTTCCGTCTGAATCTTCTCATTTTCTTTTACTTTAAGTATTCTAAATTTGCGTCTTAGTGACATTATCGCCTTGCTAGAGGTCAATTAATTAAAAAAAGGCATTATTGTACAAATTTCTTTGTCCCACTATCAGGTTTGAAGATATTTTAAGTTCTTCTTTTCTCTGTGCCATGTCCTTTCAGGAGGTGAGCGATCATGGCTCTCCACAATTTCCTGTCCTTTGTAACTCTTAATAAATTTTATCTATTTGTTATCTCTTCTAGAACGTGTTCCGCTATCCGTTTACACAAGCTCACTGAGCAGGTTATGTATTGCTTTAAAACTGTCTTGTGAGTGTCAAATTTTCCAAGTCATCTTTCATTATTTGTCCTAACTTTTTTTTAACTTTTTTTTTTTTTAACTCTTTTAAGTCCTTTGGACTTAGTGGATAAAAACGTTGGTTGAATAATCCAAAGAGTGACTTGATCCTGACAGTTGTGAGTTCAATACCTGGCCACAGCACAGGTGAACAAAAACTTGGAGATTTGAGTTACTAAAGGAAATTAACTGAAACTGAGATATCCAGAAAAGGTATGGCATGTGGAATTAGAACAATCTACCACCGTGGACTAAATAAAGGTTTTGATTTGAAATTCCAACGTATATTATCTGAAGAAGGCCGAGGCGTACAATGGCAAAAACGTCGTGAATATGGCAATAAAGATGAGGACAACAGTCAAAATAGCGTAAACAGTTAAATACCTTATCTAAGAAATATTGAATTTTTAAATATTCGATCCATCTGTCTATTTATGTAAATCAATTTGTTCGTTTCAATAGGGTCCTTTCCTTCCTTTGAGTTACCTAAATTTGTTTGTATCAATGAAACGTCTCCTCTCTTTCTCTGGTTGTTTTATCTATCTATCTATCTATCTATCTATCTATCTATCTATCTATCTATCTAAAGTTTTACGCTTTAATGAAATATTTTCGTTTTTTCTACTTCCACTGGGATTTTCATTCTCTCACAATCAATTTCTTATTTAGAATTGTGAAACTAGTGATTTGGAGGGACATTTTTAAAAAAGATTCACCACCGTAATTAAAATTTAAATTTAAAAATTTAAATTTAAAAATTTAAATTTAAAAATTTAAATTTAAAAATTTAAATTTAAAAATTTAAATCTATATTTCTGAGATGGGGTGTTATGTATACTATTTACATTATTATTGTTGCCATATTTATCACAACGTTTCGACATTCCAACCACCTGAAGAAGGCCGGAGCATACAACGGCCGAAACCTTGTGATAAATCTGGTAACAAAGATGAGGACAATAGTCCGGATAATGTAAATAGTGTGAAAATTTAAAGTTTAAATCATTTTTTTATGCATAACACGTGGTTAACGGCGTGGTTATTGTGTAGCGGACTGTCTCGTTGACTGCGATCTGTTCGTATCTCAATGATTGACTACCCATGCTGATGATTTGGTTGTAGAGGTGAAGGCCTGTGTAGAATCATATAGACTTTTTGGAAGATCTGCTAACAAATGGTGCAAGGCTTGGTACAAAGTATCCAAATACCCACCCCAATCAGGACTGAATTTAGAAATATCCTTTTTCTAGAGTGGTTGATAATCATTGCTAGCTAGCCCAGTCTTCATCGCAATTGGAAATCATCGAGGAGGAAAAGAACCAGATTCATAGATTTAGCAAGAGTATTGGTGAACACAGCGACTTCGACCAGAACTGATCCGGGCATGTCAATCCCATTTTCAGCGCCAATAACCATTACATCCTCTCGTCATATATGAGAGAGAGAGTGAGAGAATGAGAACGTGGGAGAGAGAGAGAGAGAGAGAGAGAGAGAGAGAGAGTGAGTGAGTGAGTGAGTGGGTGTGTGTGCATGAGAGAGAGGGAAAATGAAAGAGAGTGATTGAAAGAGTGAGAAAAAGAGAGAGAGAGCGTGAGGAGTGAGAGAGGTAGAGATGGGGCGAGAGAGTGAGAGCGTGAGATAGAGAATGGAAGAGAGCGATTGACAGAATTATAGTGATAGTGAGAGAGAGAGAGAGAGAGAGTGAGACAGAGATAGTGAGAGTTTTTATTGCATTTCATTAATTTTATTTTCTCCCCATTTTCTTAGCTATTTCCGTTATTAATTACCAAAACTGAAGCAGCCTAATGTTTTAGGGAAACCAACGTCAATATGTCGTCCATAATTTGTCGTTAGGGTTTTGACTGACTGCAGTTTTTCAAA
Source organism: Acanthosepion pharaonis (assembly GCA_903632075.3). Lineage (NCBI taxonomy): Eukaryota > Metazoa > Mollusca > Cephalopoda > Sepiida > Sepiidae > Acanthosepion > Acanthosepion pharaonis. The sequence goes on along the minus strand of CAHIKZ030005352.1, from coordinate 3,452,310 downwards.
ACGATTATTCTTGCTTAGAAGAAGATCTCAGTATGGATGGGAGAATTACAAAGCCGGCTGTTTTCAAAAAGAGAATTATCGGTGTTTGAGTACTCTCAGATTATATCTATTTAATGAAGCTATCAAGTGAGAAGCTGGCATCTTGAGATTACCCTCGATTCAATGACTTGGTTGTTTGATTTGATTTCGAATTCTTAGTTCTATTTTACAGTATTTTTCTTATTCAAGTAGCCGCGGATATATTTTTCATATATTTTATTTTCATAGAAAACTTAATTTGGAGAAGTTTAATTGGGACCAGGCGAAAAATAAACCGGTGTCTCAAGGAAAAAAAAACAAAACAAAAAAACAAATAAACAGCGTTTGGCATACGATGGAAGTAGCCAAGAATCATTCGGCGGTGTCCTTTGCCGTCCGGTGGCGCTCGGTGGCGCTCGGTGACCGTATCTCATGAAACGAGGGCTTGCTTTGATTTTGCAGACGATAACTAAACCTCTTTTCCTTATTCTGATGAATAGAGCGTGCAGCAGAATCAGACCAGAAATAGGACGAGAACATTGTAGGTTCGTTAAAGACACTGGAAAAAGAAATGTGTTATTTATGCTCAGAATGACATCAGAAGTGCAATACAAATATAGAATTATGTGCACATGTGTTTTATAAATTATGCAAAAGTGTTTGATAAAGTACGTAATTGGAACTGCTAGGTAACCGTGACATATTTGAGAAGGATGTTAGAGTAATTCAGGACCTATATTGACAGCAAACTGCATGCGTACTGATAGAAAATGAGTTCAGGAAATATACAAAGATAGAAAGAGATGTAAGACAAGGGTGGGTCTTCTCACCTAATCGATACGACCTTCACATTGAAGTTCTATCGGAATTCGTTATTGGCGGCCACAATCTTAAGAGAAGACATGTAATGTACTCCCGGAAGTACCAAGAATTGCTTTAAAAGTAGGTCGTACCAATATATATTATCTTTCATCAATAATGCGTACAGAAATAGGACGTCCCTTTCTAAATATTTTTGAACTTAAAAGAAGTTAATAAAACCCCTACGGTAAAATGGAAGATACTAAAAAAAAAACTAGAACTTAAATGAACGTTGCTTCTTATGTTTACATGAAAAATTACAAATAATCAAATTTGCTGACTAAATATTTCTGTTAAACCAAAGGAGTGAATTAACTGTAAATTTCCGACACGGCTTATCTTTTACCTTAAAATATAGTTAGATTAAAAAAATACGTATTAACATTCTTATAGTCATAATTTATTAGTATATAATGATCCATCCTCTACGGGTAATTAGCTTATTTTGTTTATTCAACTTAAATACTGCTATGTATACATTTGTCGCTGCCATATTTTCTGCAATCGTCAATGATAGCATATCTATGTGCCAGTTTATCGTGACATGAAAAAAGAACTCTGAGCTCGCTTTTCTATTTAGCCTAAATCTAACTTTTAATTGGTTAATCAAGACATACCCACAAGTCTATTTTTAATTCTGACCTTATGTTCCCATTTAAATTTCGGAAAAGAGGTAACACTTTAAAAAAAAAAATTCCTTAAAAATCATTTAATCACCAGTTACTTACCATCGGCTGGATAAATACAATCATAGTATTGAAACATGAAAGCTTTAGTGTAGCGGTTTCAAAATGTTTTTACTATAATCTCTTATAATAAAAATATAATAATAATATATTGTTCTACTTTGTATTGAGCACATTTACAAAAGTAAATGCTACGATCTGTGGATTTTTTAATCCATCCATTTTCTGCAGTCACCAAGAAATTAATTCGTGGACTTGAAAGGATTAAAACTAAAATAAATAGACAAAATTCATGTCAACTATTTAACCAAATATGCTTGTATAAAATATGCTGCTTATTATATATATATATATATATATATATATATATATATAAGCAGCATATTTTTATAGATATATATATATATATATATATATATATATATATATATATATATTATTTTATACAAGCATATTTGTCTATATTTCTGAGATGAGGTATTATGTACATTATTTACATTATTCGGACTATTGTCCTCATCTTTGCCGCCATATTTATCACAACGTTTCGGCCGTTGTACGCTCCGGCCTTCTTCAGGTGGTTGGAATGTCGAACTGAACCCTTTATTTCGCCCACTGGGGTAGACTGTTTTAGTTCCATGTGTCATGTTTGATGGATGTCAGTTATTAGTTATCTCCTGTTAATTTCCCTCTGAAAGTTCTCCACTGCCTTATTGAAATCTTTGGGTCCTGTCACTGGATCTAACCAACGCCTTTATCCACTGTGCCATGTGTCTTTGAGGACACATGGCAGAGTGTGAGTTCAATACCCGGTTAAGGCATATATATGAAAATAACATCTCATTTTAACAGATATATTTACCAAAGTTACACAAAAATATCTTCGAATACAAAAGAATAATTTCAGTCAATAAAATCGCCATTGGCTTCAATCGCAGCCTCCAGACTACTTCGGAATCTCCTGCAACTCTTCTGGACGGTCTCCTTGTTTAAGTTGGTAAATACTGCCATATTGCTTGCTTTCAGTTAATCCTTGGTTTTACAAGGAGTTTTGATGGTCTCTTGCCCCATGCATGATGAATAAGGAGAGGGTTGCAGTCTGGAGAGTTAGCTGGCCAGAAGCAAGGGGTGATGTGGTCGCAGGCATTGTCTGACAAACATAACTGGGTTATCCTTCTTGTGTGGCATTGTGCAGAGTCCTGTTGCCAGACATAGGGTCTTCCAGCAGCTACCCTCTTGATCAAGGTCAGGACTACCTCCTCGAATCGCTTTGTGTAGGCTTCCGTGTTTAGTCTGACGTTCTGATGTTGACTGGATATATCATCCAACTCTTTCCGAATCCTTTGCACTGTCCTCAGATTGACACCCAAACACTTTGAAATGCTCGTATTAGAGATTCCGGTGCGAATGCCAATCAGTACAGCATGCCGTGAACAAATTTCCATAATAAAAAATAAACAACGCACATTCAGGAAAAATAGTGACAATTTACCTATCGCAACCTGTATATATTTATCTTGCAAATATAATATTCATTTTATAGTGAACTATAAGAATATTTTTGTAATATTGTAAATAATGTGTTCCTTATTAATTTAAAACTTTCATATTAGTAGATTCTCCGAAGAACTTCGACGTTGTGTAACAAGCTTGCCTTGCTAGATCAATTACGACTGAGTAGCGAGTTTGATCCTCACTGGATTGCTCCCCACTTTCGGCCTTGTGTAACATATAACCTACGCTTAGAAAATCATTTTGGGCACCTAGAAGTGGTGTAATGGTTAGCAAGCTTTTCTCGCTAGAACAATTACAACTGAGTAGTGAGTTCAGTCCTCACTGGGTGCCCCATACTTCCGGCCTTATGCCATATCTAAGCTACGCTTAGAATATCACCGTATTGATTTAAAACTTACGTATTGTTATATAAGAATAAAGTGTCGCTGCCGACACTTGAGTTTGAACATCGATCGCCAGTGAGCAAAAATAGGCGATCCCATTATTGAACTAAGTAGACCACGTGGCCATAGAGAAAATGATTAAGCAAAAAGTAGCATGACGTCTAAACGATCCTCATTTTTAGTCTGTCCTCTATTACTATTCGGATCTGTAATCCTATTCTATCCTATATACTATATGACCACTATTCTTTACTCAATATACTATACTATTTTTCTTTTCGAATCATTATAAGGATTACTATTCGAGCGAGTATTATCGAGCAAGTACTATAAGTACGAGCGCTATTCGAAGGCGTCTGACACCAGTATTGTTCAACGGCGTACTATAGTTGTATCTGCGATTACAAAGTCTTTACGACAATGACCATTACGAAAGGGACAACGAGTGTTCGTTGATATCACAAAACATAATAATAGATTTGTTCGGTGCTCCGACGTGGTGTGATGGTTATCAAACTTGTTTCGCTAGAATAGCGCCCCATACTTTGGGCTTTGTACAACGTCTAAGCTACACTTAGAAAACCATTATATCAGTTATGATTGAATAGTCAATTCAATCCTTACGGGGTGCTTCACATTTTCGGTATTGTGTTACATCTAATCATAGCTTAGAAAATTATCATATTCGTAGATTCGCGAATTCGAATAGACAACCTGTGTTTTTTTCTATTGTTTTATTTTTTTTTTTTCAAATAGTGGGAATTCAATCAACTCGCGTGTGCATTTGAGAATCTTAATGAAGAATTTATGCCGTGTATCGACGATGGAGAAAACAAAGTCGTACCTCGAAAAATAATTTGTGTTCTCTGCGCTGTCTGTCAGAAAAAAAGATAATCAGTATTCAGTTCGGGTCGACTTGAGTAGACCTCGAAATATGGTCAAATTTGCGCATGCCTACTCCAACACTCTTTTGCTCTTCTTGACTATAGTGATTTCTTCAACACAGCTTAAATGTGGCACAAGGCCGAAAATAGAGAACACCCAGTAAACTCACTGCTCTAACTGATCTAGAGAAACAAGCTTGCTTACCATTTCCCCATGTCTAAGAGCTCGCACTTTGTTGGTATAAAAGATAATTGTACATTGCGAGTTGCGGATACGGATTTTTTTTTTTACCCCACACTTGATTTCCGGCTCCAACCTTTTGATTATCACCACCGGCATTTCTGGCATTGGATTTACGAGATTGATTCATGACCTTGGGAATTACGACCTCTGACTCATGATTTTGGGATCTGAACCTCCTTATTGCTCTTTTCTCATCTACTCATCTCCTTGGCAGGGTTTCAAACGGTGTTTCCTCTCTTTGGAGAAGAAGTCACCGTCTGATCGGAAGTGCTTTAAATCTTTTCGAAAGTCTATATCTGCTAACATTTGAACTTTTTATTGGAAACTTATAAAAAATGATTTCTTATTCGAAACTGGAATAAAGTGATTTCTAAAGAATTACTGGATTTTTATTTTAATCAGACATTAGGGAATCGTAATACACACGCATGTATATCTTTTCATACTGGTAAAAAAAAACAGGATGTCTACTCAAACACGTGCATCTACTAAAATATAACTGTCAAAAGAATAAGAAATAATATCGGATTAAAAATAAAAAAATTCAGTTATTCTTTAAATAATTTATTGTTTTAGTTCACAAATTAAAATCAAAATTCTTATAAAATATTGTTTTATTCTTACGTTTTTTTAATAATAATTTTCTGAATAAATAATTTCTGGGATGTGGAGTTATCATTATGTTATTATATTATTATCCTAATATACTATTGTCTTAATATAAATAATGTTCATAATAAATAATGTTTAACATTTTTGCTGTCGTTTCTCGAGAGAAAGAAATATATAAATCTAGTTTCCTATGCTAAAAAATCGTCTTTTAAAAAATAAAAAATTACCAATAGTTATTTGGTAACATAATTTTCAATAGAAAACTGTCTTTTGACATAGCGTTTTTTTGGTCCGAAGTAAAACTTTGCTAAGCATTTATTCTGATGTAGCTTCTTATTGCCTCGTGAATTAAATATTATTTTCCGGATTAAAATTTAAAAACAAAAAAGAAAGAAAAAGACGCAGAAAAATAATTTTACCATTGTTCACTTTTGATTAACTTTCTTTTTATTTTCATTTTATTGCTATCTCGGTGTTTTAGTCGATTTTATATTCTATGATCGTAAAAAAGCAACATGTTTAGCAATGTCCTCCGATGAATTGAATAATCACATCCCGTTTCTTTGGGAGATATGTCTGATTTGGAGAGCAGATTATCGATAAAGCCATAAACATCCATCAACTGACACAATTTGGAATTAATTACATAGTTTTATTCTTCTTTAATCGTTCTACTATACGCTATGTTGTTTATTTACGTGTAATACAAGACATACTTGTCAACGACGTAATAATAGTCGACATAATAGTCTAGCCGTTTGAATTTGTTAGATGCAGAATTTTCTTTTCTGATAGACTTTTTTTTACATCTCAGAAATAAATACTGAGACGTTGTTACGAGGACACTCATCCCATTTCCGCAGCATCTCAAGTTAAAAACAGCACGTTCAGACGTTTGCTAGGAAAACCGGGGTAACTGAAACACGAGTCTTGCTATAGGGCAGACATGGGTAAATTGCGGCGCGCGGCTCACATGTGACTCAGTTGGATTTCTGAATAGCACGTCTAATTTCATGGGGAAAATAACGTTTATTAAAATGTTGTTAACTCACACATTCTCTTACATAACCGCATACAAAAACAATGATTAAGTGCAATGTTTCTCGAATTTTATAACTTTTCGTTGAAGTTATCGTTGTCAACATTTTAAACCACTGACGATTTTCGCTAAACGTGTAAACATCGCTACGTGTAAACATCTTTTGCTTCAGAAACAGAAAACACCAATGATAATTATAATTATTATTATTTTTTTTTTTGAGAATAAATATACTTCTTTTACAAATATTTTCGTATTTTCAAATAAATAAATGAAAAACAACTCACAGGCTGCAGAATATAAGATACACTTTTAAATACAAATAACATTTAAATAAAATACACATACATATTATTAAACAGCGAAAAGATATAAAACTTCACTGTAACTAATGGTAATGGTAATATTAGCCGTTTCCCTCCAAGGAAATATTTGGCATTCATTGACCGATCAGCTAGTACGATATTCGTTTGAAATTTATAAAATTTATAAAGTGTTTCAACCTAGAGCAACCATGGGCAAACTGCAGCCCATAAGTCACATTCGGCCCAATTGGCTTTCTGAATGGTATGCCTAATTTTATGAGGAAAAAAGCGTTTATTAAAATGTTGTTTGTTTCCTTTCGTTCTCACTTGTTCACTCACACATTCTCATACATATCGACATACATAAACAATAATTAAGTGAAATGTTTCTTGAATTTTTGTAACTTTTCGTTGAAGATAACGTTGTAAGCATTTTAAGACATTGGCAGTTTTCACTAAGGAAGATCATACGCGTAAATATCTTTCTCACTGGAAACAGGAAAAGTCAATAATATTTATTTTTCTCTCCAGAATATATTTCTTCTTTTACAAATATGGTTCTCACTGTTTTTTGTTTCTTTTTTTGTTGGTCCACACTGTTTTAACTGAGATCTTGGGAATGAGCAAACTATCTGCAAGATGGGTCCAAAGAAATACTGACACCAGAGCAGAAGCTGAAAAGGGTTGACATTTCCAGGACACTTCGGATTCGCTTCCAGGCTGACTCTGAGAATTCTCACTGCAGATCAGTAACTCAAGATGAAAGCTGGATTTACCAATTTGAACCTGAATCAAATATTCAAAGCAAACATTAGAAACATTCTAGTTCTCCGCCCGAAAATGTTCAAGCAGTCAGCGTATGTTGGTAAGGTTTTGTTTTTGGGATGAAGGTGTAATCATGATAGACTAACTGGAAAAGGGATAAATTATTAATGGACAGTACTATGAATCAGAATTAAGAAAACTGAAGGAATCGATCAAGTAAAAACGAAAAGCTGAGGATAGGTGTGCTTTTGCTTCAGGATAACGCGCCCGTTCACACGGCTCAGGTTGCAGTAGCTGAATCATACAACTCTGGTTTTGAATTGCTACCACATCCTACTCACTCACCAGACCTAGCTCCATCTGACTTCTTCCTGTTTCCTAAACTCAAATCTTACCTGCGTGGTCACCATGTTAGAATCAATGATGTGATCATATATGCTGTGGAGGAGTTTTTGGACGAACAGGACACCATCTTCTGTCGTGGTGAGATTGCAATGCTTAAGTATCGTTGGAACAAGTGGATTGATCATAAGAGGAACTATATAGAAAAATAGTGAAAAACTGTATTGTTTCTCCAACTCATTCTGGGTAAGGCTTAGAACTTTCTGAACGGTCCTCGTTTTCCCAAGTGCAAAATAAGTGATAAAAATTATATCACGACTTCAATAAGAATATGGGATGTTTTGGAGGTAATTCACTGTATCATTATAAATGGTTAGTTTTCTGATAGATGTTTTCTAGATGACAACTAATGATGACGTTTCTCAATTTAATAGTATGGCTATTCAGACGGACGTAAAATTACAGGGATAAAATAATCCAGAGACATCATGCTGACAAACAGCGAATAACAAAGGGAAATAATCAAGTGATTGTGTAACGTGGCCTACATACCTGCAGCTCGCCAAAGACAGCTTTATTAAAATAGATGCAGAATCATTCATTTTTCAATTCTCGCTGTTATTATTTAAGGAAAATATCTCAGAGCAGAAAGAATAATGCAAAAGGATGAATAGAGTTTTCAGATTTGTAAAATCTCAATGAAAATTTTTGAAAATCTTTATTAAAACTTTTCGGATGATCATTTTGCATTGTAGTTTAAGTCTTTGATATTATTTAGGAAATAATATATTAATTCTTTAAATTTAAAATTAAATCTTCAATATTATTTAAGAAATAAAATATTGACAAACAAAGCAAGAATTCACTTTATTTTGCAGCCTTAAATTTCATTACTAAAAACAATTTCGATTTCAACCGATTTTATTGCTAGAGATTCTTTTAAAACATGGAATTTATAAGCAGTGCCCTACAACGTAACAACTACCTTGGGTACATGGCAGCAGCCTCAATAAACTGGGAAAAGCGGATACAAGAGGAGGACAACAACACTCCGAAAACAGTCTGCCTGCTCATATGAAGGGGTTATCGGAGAAAATACAAAGGATCTGCGTTCCATATACCATCAGGGAAACCGTCAAAAGCTGGACGACACACCTGTACCGAGTAATACCACCCATAGAGGAGAACATGACTAAAGACTGTGTGTACGCTATCCCGTGCAGCTACGGAAAGAAATATGAAGGGGAGATAGGCAGCCCCCTTAAGGTAAGTCTTCAAGAACATCAAAAAGCTGTAACACGAGGAGAAGTGGAAAAAAAATCAGGCGTGGCTGGCCATATATGGAGAGAAAAGGGAAATCACCACCCTCTGTGGGATCAGGTTGAAATCATAGACAAAGAACATCATTGAACAATTCGTAAACTTAAGGAATCAGCGCATATGCTAGGCCACAAAATCCCCCGAGCCGACCAAGCATAGAAATGAATACAATATGGGAACCAGTAATAAGGAGTACCAGAGAAAAGCAATAATAACAACGAAAATTGCAGTATGAGCTCTGGTAAAAATAACTACTTCAATCGGATGTAAAAGTTTACGCAGAATGTATACCACTAGAATTTGGAAATATTCGAGAATATGTTTATAAAAAGATTATTTTTTGTCAAATACATAGAAACTGTCATAATCTTTTCTCTGATTAATAAATTGTAGTAGTTATATAAATATTGGGTATGAAACTTAGAAATGTATGTATTAATACTTAAAAATGATAGATATTTGTAATTTTATTTCGTGAGTAATTTTTCCTTGCATTAAGCCACAAGTGTTCGATTGGAAGAATTTACACCTTCATAACGAACCTGGTGTTTGGTTCTAGCCCCGATGTTACAGTGGCGCCCTTTTTCAAGTCGAAAACGATTGAACATGATAAGAATTTAAGTTGACCCGACATTGAAAAAAACGCCATAGAATGTAGAGGATATCCAGAACTCATCAACCAGAACAATCACCTAAAATTCTTCAGCTCTATCAAATGATTGGAATCGAAACTGTAAATGAAATTTTAAAGTAATTGCAGACAAACTGAATAGCCTCCACGAAGAGATTTTCTGAGAGGCTTTTGTGGCATGGAAGATTGTTGTGTTTACCGTTTAGTGTCTTTTTCGAATGGGATGATTGCATGGATATAAGATATAAAAATATGAATATAACCTATGCACATTATACAGCTGCACCTGGAAAGATGCAAGAAAAAAAAAGAAAAAAAAAGAAGCATGAAAAGAATGAGTAACCTTTGAACAAGGTAAATAAACAAACCGTGATGTTTGGTTTTATAAAACTTTCCTTCGCGTATTTAATAATGCATAATCCAGATGCGCATGTCACTACTGGTGTCTCATATATTTGTTCGACAAGATTAGAATTAAACAAAAAGCGGATCGTAAAAATCAATTTTAATCGATAATGGAAGTCTGAAAAATGTGATTGATTGTATCTTAAGTTGATTCCCTCGCAGATGTTCAAACTGCAGAGAATTTTTTTTTCTTTGAATTCTTTTGGATAAGGCGTTCTTCGCTTTTTTTTTTATCCCGATGTGAAAATATAATGACAGATACACATTGAACGAAACAACAGTATCCTCTCTGTTCATCTTACTTATATCTATCTCAGTCCTTTACTTTCTTTTTCTTTCTCAGTCTCTCTGTCATTCATGTCTCTAGAGAGATATGATTGAGATGGACTAAGAAAGAGAGAGGGAGAGAGAGAGAGAGAGAGACAGGGGGAGGGAGAAAAGGATAAAAGATGGACAAAGAAATGGAGAGAGAAATGAACGAAGAGATGGACTAAGTAAGAGAGGGAAATAGTAGACCTGTCTCTTTCTTTTTTTGTCCACATCCCTCACATATACCTATATCATTCCGTTTTTCTTTCTTTCTTATTTTCTTTCTTTCTTTCTTTCTTTGTCCTTATCTGTGATATATACCTATATCAATACGTTTCTTTATTTCTTTCTTTATTATTTTTCTTTCTTTCTTTGTCCACATCACTGATATATACCTATATCAGTTTTTGCTTTCTTTCTTTCTTTCTTTCTTTCTTTCTTTCTTTCTTTCTTTCTTTGTCTACATCACTGATATATACCTATGTCAGTTCTTTCTTTCTTTCTTTGTCCATATCACTGATATATACCTATATCAATACGTTTCTTCCTTTCTTTCTTATCAATTTTTATTCTTTCTCCACGTCACTCATATACACCTACCGATATTAGTCTGTCTGTCTTTCTTTCTTTCTTGGTCTTTATTTCTAATATATGCCTACATCAATACGTTTCTTTCTTTTTTTCTTTACTTTTCTTTCTTTCTTTGTCCACATCACTCATATATACGTATATCAGTCCGGTGTTTTTCTTCCTTCTTTCTTAATTCATGTTGTGTCTGTCAGGCTATTCATTTTTATTTTTATTTTTCATAAACAAACTAATTTAGTTAAAACTTAGATCAGAACAATAAAGAGAAACAGATGATTGAGTTGCGCCAATCATTCAAATTTTGGAAAGACATGTTTGCCTCGAATATAACCATTCAAGATTTTTTTTTGTTATCTGGGCTTCAATATTAGTCTCTGACACTGGTTATAAATACGCAACTTCTTCAGCCACTAGAAAGAGAATAACAAACTTATTTACGCAACACAGCTTCTTTCTTCCTAATAATTTATTATGTTATGTAGGCTACCTGTGAAATTAGACGATGCTTGATACCAACTATGTATTGATACGTGTAACAATAATGGCCTCGAGGATGAAAGTGTTGGTTAGTGAAATAGGTGACATAATAATCGTGGTTTGGCATGACGTTACATTTTCCAGAATTGAGAAAGTGTTATTCCAATGCGCCTTCGGATTTTCCACACTGGAATTGCGAGAAAAATGCCATCCGAAAGATAAATAAAGTATCAAGAAACAGAAAAAAAATCGTGAGAAACAAAGAAGAGAGTGCTGGCCTGTTATATAATAACAATCTCCCTGAATGCTGGGCAAGTTTCTTCCAAATAAAGAAGGCACACATTTGATTCTCCAGAAGAATGTTGAGAATACCATGAACTCAAAATGTGAGTAACGAGAAAGCTTTAAGGAAAGTTGAAACAAAAATGGTACATATGCTTAGAATCAGTAAAAGACAGCTGAAATTGCTATGTGACGTCGTCCCCCGGTCGCAGCGCCGACTGTGACGTTCTATCCTGATCTACCACGGCGCCAGTTGTGACGACCCCAAACAGCACCAATTGTGACGTCCTCGCCGCGGCGCCAGCTGTTCACTCCTCGCTGCTCCGTTCGGGTGTCGCTGCTCCAAACGTGACGTCCGCCTGTCGCATCAGTCGTGTTGTCTCGTCCTGTGACGACCAACTGGCTTGGTATCGGTCGCGGTACCCAAATGTGACGTTCTAACCTTTTGGTGATTCGGGTGGGAATCTGGTTAGATTTGATATCAGCCTCGTCGTTCCCAATTCGCTTCCAACGCCTGGTTACCAAGGTAACTGCATTGATCTCCAGTCCGCCTACCCACGTTGTGAATTGATCTTAGGCAGACGAGATCAAACAGTGGTTGGGGCCGTAATGCAAATTGAGTTCAACGGGGGTGATACTACACAAATATGCATAAAAGAAAATAAAATGAAAACTCAAAAAGTTCAAGTATCAAAGAAAAACGTAACAAACTTTATGTCTAGTTGTTCGATACATAGGACTGCATCTATCTCCAGACCCGTTCTGTGGATTGTGACAAGTTGTTTTCCGTTAGACAAGTTTTAACGCTTCAAGTTATTTGCTCTCTAAGAAATTGGTGTTTCGGTGTGTCTTTGGACGAAAGTCGAAAAACTTATTTCGGTGGTCTGGATCTAAGTCGCTCTTCAAAATAATTGTTCTTGGGTTGAAGAGGAGTCCGGAATTTGCGTGAATCTTGGTCAGCTATCTGCGAGGCGGCTTCAACTGCGAGCTTCGAGCTTCTCTGCTGCAACTCCAACTCAACTCTCCGCTGGAGCCCGAACTCTGATTTCTGCCTGTTGGGGCCTCGCTTTTATTGACGCCGACCAAAACCGGGGTGGGTCTGTCGGCGTCGGCGGGGGGGGGGTCCTCGATAATTCTAAATACATCTCCACCTCTTTTATTTCTGGTTAGGGATTTTCCACTCTTTTCCATTTTTGGGAACCTTTCCTTACTCCCACTTTCTCACCATACTTCAGAGGGCGTGAGCTGCCCTCCCCACTTCTTCGTAGCAGCTTCTCATACTTATACTCTGTATGAGGCGTCAACAGCCTCCTTCGTGCGTCACGTGATCACCACTCGACCAATGAGGTCTTAGTCGGGTATCTTTCCTCCTCTTTCGTGCGTCACGTGATCACCACTTGACCAATGATGTCTTAGTCGGGCGTGAACAATCCGCGGCTTTGTTTCGGGGAAAAAAAAATATCTTGCTTAACTAAAAAAATTATCTCTTCTCTTTCCCTTTTCTTCCGCTTTAATCGCCGTTATCATTTTTCTAGCCGCAAACGGACAATATGACAACTCTTGTTCTACACGTGGTTTTTGTCAGGTATTTTATCGCTAATTATCAAAATGGGTGGTCTTCTTAACACGGCCTCAAAAAAGAAATATCTGTAAAGTTTCAGTCAGTCTGTCGCCTCCAAGGAAGAAGAAAAAACACTTCTGGGTCCCCATTCATTTTCCTTCGGTACATATTTCTGATAACATAATTTTATTATCGCAGGCCAAAGTTGTTTCGTCGAAAAAAAATCGGTCAGCGGACACGGGTTGTGTGGCTTTTAATTTTTCATATCTACCCAAAGTCCTGAAGTTACACCTGTGTTTTGTCAATTATCAAAATTAACGTTTTCAATTGAATTTTTCGTTGGCCAGTCGACCAGCCGTTTTGTTTACGTACAGCCGTTATCAAAACACATCTGTTTCTTTCTTTCTTTCCCTTTCTTCTTACCCAGAATTTCCCTGTCATTGTAATGACACCCTTTCGCCATGGTTACTTATCAATATATTCATTGTCTCTTAGCCGTGTGTGTGTTCTGCTGATCACCCGCGATTTGTCTCGCCTTTCTTTCTGCCTTCTTTTCTTTCTTTTCCTTTTTCTGCCTCGTAAATGGTGCCACAGCTAGGATAAATTTGAGGAAAGTGTGCTTGGAGAATATGACACTCACAAGACATATTTAAACAGAGAAGTAGAGAAGGAAACAGCGAGTAAGCGTATGTAAATGTCTGGCAGAACAGGGATTGTTAGGGATAATGAAAACACAAACTTATCTAGCCGCAAAGGATAGGAAGTTGTGGAGAGACATGATCACTGACTTCCTGAAAGGAGGTGGCACATAGAATGATAACACTATTTACATTGTTCGGACTATCACCCTCATCTTTGTTGCCATATGTATCACAACCTTTCGGTCGTTGTACGTCCTTCCTCAAGTGGTTGGAATGTCGAACTGAACCCTTTATTTCGCTCCCTGAGATAGACTGTTCTAGTTCCTCGTGCCATGTCTAAGGCCGGAGCGTACTAATTTTTATCTTTATTTTGTACATTTATTGCTTTCCCGATTCCACTGAAGGCAAGTGCCCACTTCCCAGCCCAGGAATTGAACTTACAACCACTATGTCACCAAATTCACAAACCTACGCTTCTGTCCACTGGGCTATTGTCTCGTAAATATATTTACCGGGCCTCCCTTTTCTTTCTATATGCCGTGTCCTTTCAAGACGTAGGCGATCATAGCTCTTCACCTAGGGATCTTAGTGTCGCATTTACCGTCCTCTGTTAGAACGCTTTCCAGATAATTAAACTTCCGAGTTTGCATGATTCTAGTGTTCCTGGCCTTCAAAAACCTAAACTTAAGCTTTAAGCCTAACCTTCACTGCTGATCAAACTGCCATTGCTGATTAGGCTGCAGCTGCTGGCTGTCATGTGTTGACAGCTTCTGCTACTCATGTTTTTCTTTGTTTATTAGCATTAATTCCCTGTACGTTACTCAGATCGATATACACCCGAAGAAGGCCGGAGGGTACAACGGCCAAAACGTTGTGATGAGAAAAAAAGATGACGACAATAGTCCGAATATAAATATATATAAATATATAAAAAATATCTTAGAGTTAACCTGTAGAAAAAGACTATATGTATAAAGGTAAAAGGCAATAGGAAAACTGTATTATTAGCCGATCTATTTCGTCCAATGTGGACTTTTTTAAGGCAAAAACAAAATGAATTTATTGAAAACAAAGTAACTATTAACAACAGACAAAATGTCATTAGCATCTAGAAGAATTTAGAAAACGTTATTGTATTCATATTTTCATATTCATATTTCGTAATTTTCACTTGACAATACGAATACAATAGCGTTTTCTAAATTCTTCTAGTTGCTAAGGACATTTTGTCTGTTGTTAATAGTTACTTTGTTTCAATAAATTCATTTCGTTTTTGCATTGAAAACGTTCACAATGGACGAAACACGTCGGCTTATAATACAGATTTCCTGTTGTCTTTTACAATTATACATATAAATGTATGCAATTTCTGTGATGTAATTCAGACAAAAAAATATTGGTAATATTTTTTATATTTCCCATATTTTATTAAAAATTTAATTTTTAATATACTATACATTTTTTTACGTTTTGGAGTATGACATTTTATTTTGTAGATGATGATATATATTGTATATGAATTTAATCAAATAAATGTATTTTTTGTGATACACATATAGAATTTCACCAAAAGTAAATGGTACAGTGTTAGTTGTCATTCTCGATTAAAGAGTCGAAAGCCATTGTGTATGGAAGTATATGTATAGATTTCGCTTGCTGAGACTAATAAAACAAATAGTTCTGAGATGATAGCTTCATGCAGTGGTCTGAAAGATACCAGAAAAAAGTATAAGGTGACAGACGACATATTTAATTATGTTAATGTTTATAAGAAATATGCCATTTTTATTTTTATATTTATTAAATAAAGAAATAATTTGTACCTTTACCTAATATACATATACATACACATATATACATACATACACACACACATATATATATATATATATATATATATATATATATATATATATATATATATATATATATATAATAATTTTTACATACGTCAAAACAAATTACTCACGACATAAATAATTATTTCTCTACTCTTGGTATTGAGACCTCTTTTGAATTAATGCTGTGAACGTGAGAATATTATATTATTTCGTTATCACTACATTCGGATACATACATACATACAGATATATATATATATATATATATATATATATATATATATATATATATATATGAAGAAATATAGTTTTAAGGTGTGCTATATTTATGGGATAAAGTGCTCAATATCAGAGATAGAGCGTATGTAAATATAAATATAAAAGTAAACATTGAAGTCAACACTCAGAGGCGACAGGCTTTTCATACTGAACCCAATCATTAGGCCTGACGATTGCGCCTCTGAGTGTTGACTTCAATGTTCAATGTTTACTTTATATATATATATATATATATATATATATATATATATATATATATATATATAAAGAAAGAACAGTAAGATATTTAATCCGGTGTTCTTATAGATATTTTTATTTTTACAAAATAGTGCTCAATGTAAATTTACAGAGCATTAATATTATAAATTAATTTAATTACAAAATTAAATTTGCACCTTCCATTTTTGAAACATGGTTAGAAATGTGTACCGTAAATCCATATTTTAAATTAATTAATTTATAATATATATATATATATATATATATATATATATATATATATATATATATGTATTCATATATAATAATATGAACATATAATAATATATAATATATATATATATATATATATATATATATATATATATATATATATATATATATATATATATATATATATATATATATATATATATATATATATATATATATATATATATATATATATATCCGTGTTTATATATGTAAGTGAGTATGTGTGGAGGGAGGAAGGTGTTCTCTGTGTGTCCGTGTCTGTAACCAGTTTGCGTTTAGAGACAGTGATCGTTTTGCTGGTCATACTACATTTTCCCGCTTTTTTTTTTTCCTTTTGACACTTGTTTTCGGAAAACTGTCATAGAGTGAGACATTTTCTCTTATTAAGCATTTCTCCAATAATACATTTTTCTTTTCTTTTTCTTTAAATAATGGTCAATAAAAAAAATTCATAATTCAATAAACAGCGCTACAGCTCGAGCCGACAGATGTGCGTCTGCCCATTTGGTCTTTTAGAAGCTGTCATTTAGGAACAAGTTTTTTTTTTTCTCTCCAATTATTTATTATTTTCATCATTTTCGATTATTTTTTTTTCCTAGAAAAATTCCAGTAAAGCATACAGATCGTCATCAATGCCGAAAAAGAGTAAGCTACCTTAAAATATAAAAACTGCTGAAATTACACGTACAAGAATTTGTTACCATATATGAAGAGAGTTTATACATCGTTTAGTCATGGCGAAATCATCCAAACCAGATTTTTGTTTTTAGGAAGAGGCTATTTTGCCGATCTCGATAAAATAGACCTCCCAGGTTATTTTTAAGATAATTATTTTATTCTGAAGGCGGTTAATGTTACAATAATTATATATTATTGTCGATGGATTACACGTTCTAGTTAAATATTGCTAAAGAAAATAAACTTAACAATCCCACAATGCAATGATAAAAAAAAAAAAAAGAATTTGTTGCTCTTTTTTCTGATTTAATTGAATCAAGGGATCAACTTTGTCTTTCACTTCTGATAATGCGCAGTGAGTTCTGTCTTCACTGCTTGCCACGTACTTGCAAAACGTAAGCTCCATTTGGAAATACCAATTAGGCATCAAGACATTAGGTAATAGGTCGTCTAGATGACAATTACGACTGATGAAGGATATCCGTTGGGATAGCCAAAGATGCATTCCAAAAACTAAGCAGAGCAACTAAGAGTCAAGCAAATTTCGTTAGAAACAAAGAAAAGAGTACTGAACTGTTATGTGATATTTGTTTTCCTGTATGGCAGCGAATGCTGGTCAATCTCCTCAAAGATGAAGAAGAGATTGAAGTAACAGTAATGTGGTTCTACAGAAGGATGCTGAGGATAACATTGACTGAACATGCGAGGTTTTGGGAAAATAGAAACAAAACAAAAAAAAAAAACTTACACTTAACATCAGGAAGACACAGTTGAAATTTCTGGGGCACGTAATGAGGAAAGAGGGCTTGGAGAACCTGATGCTCACAGTACAGATTGAGGGAAAGATGGACATAGAAAAGTAACGCGAACCATATTTGATGTGCTTGAATAAATAGATACTATAATAGGGTCTGGGAGAAATAACAAAAAAAAAATGAATCAGAGTTACAAGATGTGGAGGGCCATGACTGCCAATATCAGATGTGTGTTCGATTCCTCTTCGGTGCCGCATACAAAATTAAACGTTAATTAACACAAAGTTGAGAGGTTGTAAAACCAGACAACTGCTTTTTATAAGGTTATCAAAAATTGATACGTTTTTCTTTTTTTCTTAAAATTCTAGGATTGGTTTATTTGCCTTTTTTACGGCTTATAAACACTTTGTCGTTTATTTAAAGCAGAAACTTATTTTGGATTGTATGAATAATTCGTTATTATAAGTGAATATTGCATTAACAATTTTTGGAGATAGATTTTTTTCCAGATAAAATTCCTACTATTTAATCCATAGATGGAGGAGAACGGATGGTTTCATGGCCTTCCTAAGGTTATCTGTACGTAAGTGAATTTAGCATACCCGACTCGAATTCAATATTTTCTCACTGATTTCTCATTCTTTGCTGCTACCAATTCAACCTTTTTCACACCTTTAAGCTGTATAAATTGCAGTTTTGTTATCGTTGCATTTCTTTGTTTTTTACGATTTTTCTTCGCATCAACCTTCGTGTTTGTTCTTTGTGTTGTATATGATTGTGCTTTATTGATTGATCATATACATATATATATATATATATAGGTAATAATCTGTTGGTATATAATCCAAGTGAATCCTATTAAAACAATATAAAATATTAAATATTAAAACTGATTCACACACAGAGCTCAATGTTTTAATTAAACAACGCAACATATTTCATACAACAAGAATTAAGATTGCATTAGGTTAATGATCATTTTCATCCTTGTAAATTGAAATAAAATGTATAAGGATTTTTCAAACCAGTCAGTGGATGATAAAGTATTTCTATAAATTTATAATTCCTATTGTATGATATATATATCTTCGTAGCTTAGTCGATATTAACATGTCGGATCTAGCCATGATTGTATTTTCCCAGGGAGATGCAGGTTTGAATCTTACTGGAGATCGCATTTTTTTTAATTTAATTTCTCGAATATTAAGTATTAAGGTTGGTAGACGAAAATAAATATTTTTTAACCGAATTTGTAAAGCCCCTAACACACAAGGTGTAAACCAATTAGAAAACAGAAACATTATGAAAGAGCAAGAACAATAGAAGGGTAATCAGGAAGACAGTACATAACGATGGACACTGCATTTAAATTTTTGAAGATTAAAGTTGGCCGGAAAGCATGGAACCGAAACAGTTCCCCAAGTGAGAAGTACGAGAAAAGAGACTGTTAGCATAAAACTTACGGTTACATGTAGCCAATTCAACTGTCAATCAATGAGACCTTGCCGACAATCTAGTACTGCGCTTAAATTCATAAAATCTGTGTACCATAGCGAAGAACTCATCCAAACAATTACCATGAAAATATTTACAGAAAAGACAAGGGAATCAACCTTACGGTGATGAGAAAGTGATAGAAGCTGAGGCGCCAGATCAGAAACAATAATATTGTTGATTCTTCTTTGGATTTTATCAAGGATCTCAAAATAACTAGCAGGAAAACTGGACCATAAGTGGCGGTAATATTCTAAGCATGGACGAATGGTATACGTATAGGTATGTAAGATAGATTATGGAGAGAAAAATAGTCTTTCACGACACAGTGAACTAACTTTCTTAACAGCTGACCTAACAATGAATTCAGTGTAAGTCTTTCCACTTCATGTCAGACGAGAATGTCAACACGAGAAGGCGCAACAAGTCAGTTTCCTGGAGGTTAGCATCAGTCATGCTGCTAGAAGGCAGAAAAGGCTCACTGAGATGATTAATAGAGAGCAGATTTGATAAATAAACGGCGCAACTACACAAATATGAGTACCCATTAAAAATAAGGTTTAAAGTGATTATTATATATATATATATATATATATATATATATATATATATATAATTATTAATTTAAAAATATGATTCCAACTCGCGATATATTTTAAATTAATAATTATATTTATGCTCTACTTTTGTATCGAGCACTATTTTAAAAAATAATAACAAAAATACTAAGGAACCTTAGTTTATTTACCTAACCAGTTCTTTCCTATTTTCTATATTTTCATATATATATATATATATATATATATATATATATATATATATATATATATATATATATATATATATATATATTATATTCATACGTTATTTTAATAGATACAATTTAAGTAAATACTCAATTTTTTTTAAAGAAAAAGTATTAATTACATTTCTCAGCCTGAAATTTCGTTGAACATATTTTCTTCTTTGGGGTGGCAAGTTCAATTCCTGTCGGATTAACAAATATTTTCTACGAAATTTCCCGAAAATTCAGGCCGGTAGATGTAATTAATACGGTTTATTTTTTTTAAAAAAAAGATCATTTACTACTAAACAAAATTAATCACATACATACAGTGCCAGAAAATGCTATTCTAGTGATTATGGACGTAGGACATTAAACACATCGAAGGACTAACCGCCCTTCAGGAAGAACTTACTAAAAAAAGAAAAAAAGACCCCCCCCTCACAGAAGTTATCATAAAGCTCATGGAGCATATTCTTGCATCGAATACTTTCAACTTCAATGGAGCACACTACCTGCAAGTAAGAGGCTGAGCCATGGGCACCATTGCAGCTCCATCATATGCTACAATCTTCATAAGAAAATTTGAGGAGACCCATATCTATCCCCTCATCGGTAGCGACTGCGTATTCTATGCAAGATATATCGATGATATATTCTTTGTATACACGGGCAGTGACGACAAACTTATTCAATTGCTCATGACCCTAAACACAGTACACGGCTCAAGTTTGACTAAGAAAATTCTTCAAGATTGGTATCATTTTTAGACACCCGCATTTATATAGATGAAAACAGAAAATTACAAAGGATGCTACACACTAAAATCATCGATACCCACAACTATCTGCAATTTTTTAAAGTCTTCCCACCCTAAACACCTCAAGGATAACCTTCTCTATTCACAAGCACTTAGACTCAGAAGGATATGTTCCAACAATGAAGAACTAAATAAACACTCCATCTAGGGCACTCTTTATCAACTGGGATTCATATGCACCCTGCGGGTTTATGTAACGTTACTGGGGTCCACGGTGGTTCATCTTCAAATAGTTTCTTATTAGTTATTTTACTAATGTACATAAATGTTCCATAGAATTTACTTGTTAAATACACGACCTGTTTATGACGATAAACTACACCTGGCAGCAAGGCCTTTGATCAGGAGGCTTCCAGGAGCGAGAAACCACCTTTTTGTTGTTCTGTTATTCCCAGATCTACCCTGACCCGAATGGTAGCACTATTAGGGTCCCAGCTATAGGAAGATAGTTAACCCCCAAACTGGAGTAAAAACACTATGAAAGTATAAACATAAATTTTTATAGCAAAACTATCAGTAATACTTTTTTGCAAAAATAATTACTAATGCTCCCAAGAAAATTAAATTTTGGCATTAAATGACCCATAAGGATGTTGATATGCCGCTAAACAAATAAACAGACAAACAAGTTGTTAAATACAAGTTTATTGTCATCAAATTACTTTTACTTCAAAATAAAGCAGATACCTTTAATATTTATATAACAAAATTCCTAAAACTTATCTGTTGGTAAAAAATAAAATAATTTTTTATTTTCACATAGCGCGCCGGAGAGATCAGTTCAGTTTCACTACCAAAGGACTGAAAATTGACCAAACGGGTGCCTTCTAGTATTACAGGGTTTAAAATTGAAAATGTATTGATGCTTCATTGTGAAAAGATTATTAACACACATATGCACCTTGTTTCCGCCCATTTTCATGATTTTTCAAGTACTGGCAATAAAAAATAGCCCACCTTTCAGTTGAGCCGCACACCCTGCTCTTTTTTGATACCAGCCCATTTATTCAATAAGCAAGAGTATGCATTTTGACTTTTATTTAAAATACTTACTCCCCATTCGTGTCAGTGACCGATATTCAAAGTCGTATTTGATATTTTCTTCTTCTTATCTTTGCAAACGGATTGTGTTTGCAACTGCGTTACTATCACAGTGTGTACGGTACGTGTTTGATGATATGCCCATCTTAAGATATCTGCTGACTCATTCAAAAAGGAGTTATTTTCCGCAGATACAAGGTTTATTGTTGTTGTTGTTGGCGCATAAATACATTAAAAAGCAAAACCTGTCTGCCTATTTTTAAAGATCAAAGATTTACAAAGGATAAAAAAATAAATAAAAATGCGGCATTTCGTTTCAGCTGCTAATGGATTTATCGGGATAAAGATTACGCTTCTAGTCAAATATTTTTCGTGAAGACCAAGGCGCCATTTTAGTTGGACTGAGACGCACCCAAAGTGTAGCTTAAATAAAGCTTGCTTTAAAGTAGCCATGGACTATTACGTAAAAACATCGATTCTTCAGATACTTTTTACATTAGTATTTTAGCGCCATCTTTTGTTTTGTCTTACAAGTGTTTTATAGGCGATTACTTAGTTCTTTACGGCTTGTACAGCTAGCATTTACCTGGATTGGCGAAAATTCTGACGTTAAGAAAATCGGTTTTAAATTATGATGTGTGGATAACTCCATCTCGAGTGCCAGCTAGGTGTCGTTCTTTAGGCCCTAAACACTTTTCGACTTTTTTTTTTATTCCGGGGCGTAGTAGCAGGTGCATAGAAGTGTCGAAATTAATTTTTATTTAAAATATTTAAAATTAATTTTTGTTGGGCACGCTGGATTCCTTTATTTGAAAATTTTCACCGTCATCAGGCATAACAAATACGAACTCCTTTCGATACAAAATGGTGGCCAACGGCAAACTCGTCCAGTAAAATTGTAGCAGTCTTCACCAAAAAGTACGGAAACAAACAACATCTAAACTAGGATTGGGTACATTAATTTTTTTTGAAAGGCCACATTTTCAACAGCTTATCAACCCTTTGCAGGTTATTTAAATCCAGAAAAAAAAATTTCAGTCATACAAGTTTTACTAATTAACCGATAGCTAGGGAGAAAGACACGTTTCTGTTATTTGGTAAAGTTCTTTGTGATTCTTAAACGCCAGTCTATAAGATTCGAAGAAGTTTGATCTTCAGCAAGACCCACAGACTTCATTCGAAGTTCATACATTTCCTTATAGTATTTGTGCGTAAATACTTACAACGAACCCGAATAGAATTGGAGCTTGATTCTTCGATTAACAATTCGGCGACATTATCCATAAGGCACATCTAAGCTTTCAGTACCTGGTATTCCTAAACCGTCACCCATTTACTTATCAGGCTTAACGTTTCTTAACTTCGGTGATGCACAGAAATCGGTTTTTCAGCGTGATGTGGCAGTAAGTCTCTCTTGTTTTGGTTGGCGCGTTAATGGTGGAAGCAGGTATACAAAATACAAGAAGCATTCTTTTAGTATTCGTAATTAATAGTCACTGATGCGTTGGAACCAATGAAAACAATGACTTTTATCTGTCATCCTGTAACTGATGTAATTTAAATCGGCGAGTACGAAATGACCTCGAGACCTAGTTGTCTTTACAAATATGGGAAATATAAAGAAATGAATAAGTCAGGTATGGGCAGTGAGGCGCATCAGATATGGCTCAACATACGGTGTGTGTGTGTGTGGGGGGGCGCACTACTAAAATGATTCAAGGTAATTTTTCGCTGAAGCTGTCTCACAGAAGTCCACACGCGTAAGCATTTACCATAGAAATGGTGAAAGGTTGATTATTTTGGGAGAAATGATTAGGAAAAAAAAAAAAAAAAAAATGAAGTCCCGGTCTAATTTTATCACAGTTGACAGTGGTTAACACACACTGTTGCAGGCGATTTCTTTCTTATTTATTCATTTAAAAAAAACGAAATATAATTTTTTAAATTTAAAAAAAGATGCATTTCTTCTCTAGAGAACAAAATATGTTTCTCCTTTAAAAAATATCTTTCTTCTATAGACAAAAAAAGTTATTATGAACGTCCTGAAATGATTATTTACACGCATGATCTTCCTTATTGAAAACCACCAATCGTTTAAAATGATGAAAACGTTACCTTCAATGAAAAGTAACGAAATTCAAGAAACGTTGTGATTAATCATTGTTTATGTATGTGGTTATGTATGAGAAAATGTGAGTGAACAAGTGAGGATGAAATAAACAAAATTTTAATAAACCTTATTTACCTCACAGAACTTGGTGTGCCACTTGGAAAGCGAAACGGGCAACATGTGTCCCTCGGGCTGCACTTTGCTGGAATAAATTTTCATACATTTTTTAATTTATTTATTTAATTAATTTAATTGTATATTGACTGAAATTGAGAAAAAAAAATACTACTTAAATGAAAATCAAATAAAAAAAATATTTGAAATGCTCACGCGGGCTGAACACAAACCTGCTGGAAGTAACGCGTGGTTCGTAGTTTTGCCATTAGTGGTTTTAAAAATTTACCTTTCGTTTCTTTCGCTAAAAAAGGTTTTCTTGTTTTTTTTTGTTTTTTTTTGACGTGTGGTTTCCTTGGTATTTTCTCAGCGAAGCGTTAATCATTAATCTAGTGTATCATATTCGATATCTAATTGCCGCCTCGCGGAGACAGAATACGACACAAGATCAGTTTAATGTGGGGATCCCGAGAACGTGCACCCGGGCCAGGTCGAAAAATAACCAAGCCCCGCAACCATTGGTTGCGCTGACATCGGTATCATTACCAATAACCACTCTTTAGTGCACCACTCATTTTTTTTGGTTGCGTTTGTTTGAAGTTTTCAAGCGATGCAATTTTTTACTTCGGTTGAGATTCTGTAGCGCCTGAGCTGATGAAAGATAATCATCTTTAAGACCTACAGGGGTCCATTCGCTTGAGGCTGTTTTTAATCCTTGATGTGAAAACACGATTGTATATAGCTGATAGTTTAGATATTTTGTACGAGTAGAACGCCATGCAACTGAAATTTATGATATAGCGATTTTTAAAACGTAGCTTAGATGTGGCACAAGGCCGAAAGTTTGGGACAGTGAAGATTGGATTAAATATGCAGTCGTAATTTTTCTAGCTATTCATGCTTGCTAACCATTACACGACGTAGAATTACCCCTGAAATCTATAAGATGAACTATATTTTTTCAGTTATCAGTCTTTTTACCCGGTGCAAGATGTTTTCTATTCCAATATATAAGGATATATGTATTGCGACTCCATATTGTCATTTCTACTTCTGTACAGTCTAATAGAAACTGCACAAAATGGAGTCACTTCCAACACTACCATTTGCATATGTACAGAAATGTTTGTTTGCTGAAGTATTCAAGAATAAAGATTTATACTGAAATTATCTGAACAGGATTGGACAAGAACAGTGTTTTATATTCCAGCACGGTTAATGTGTTGCTATGATTTGTAACTTTATTCAACAGAGAAAGGCTTTATTTAAATAAAGAACGCATTTTCTCCGTTGCTTTTGATAAATTTTATTTTTATGATCCACATTCTTCAGCATGTCCGCCATTAGCTATCGTCAATGTTTACCCTCGCACAAATTGCATTTTTTGTGGCTTTTACTCAGAAGTGAGTTGGAAAACTACGACGTTACATCATAAACATTTTTAAGGGCTATAGAAGACAATTTCCCGGGCTGAATAACACAAAACGATTCAAAATATCGCTATTTTTAACGAAAGTTATTCAACTTGAAAAATGGGTGTATTTCTTTATTGGCCTTCCGGTGTATATATGGGTGTGTGCATGTGTTAAACCTTTTACAGCCGCAATAACACACTGATGTATGTGCGTATAGGGTAACGGTTATCGACACTAAATTGGGAATGACAGAGCCGAGTTCAATACCGGTCTGCACCGGTCTGATGAATTCACGTTCTAACAAATGCAGTCGGGAAAGGCATGAACCCATCTCTTGTCCGCAACGGCTTTTTTAAAAGACTCTGAACAAAGAGAAGGCAACAGGAAACTACGCCTCTATTTTTCCGAAGACGTCAAGGCATTTCACAGATAAAAAAAGAGAAAACGAATCTGTGGAGAGCCGTAATCACCTACGTTTAGATGGGACGGGACATTTAAAAGAGAAATAGCAGTTATATATTCACAACAAAAGCATCTGGCATATATTACTAGACAAGTGATAAAAAGTCATTTAAAGTCTCTTGAATTGCACTCAGTTATTTCACTAAATTATCATTAGTAGCAATAGTGGTGTTAGTAGTCCCCCCTGTTATGGATTAAATAGTATAGTAGACTGGTTTCTCTATCTTTGGTTGCAGCCGGTCGTTCTTGAAACGGCAACGAGAAACCACTCCCACAATATTTCCCAAGAAACTATGGCAGTTCACACATAAAGAAAAAGGAATCTGTGGAAAGTCTTGATTGTCTGCGCCCAGAAGTGGCAAGCTGATTTTGTGAAGACTCAGACTTTGTAGTTACCCTGTATGCTTTTCCTCAATGAAGTTCAGCATTAAACCATGCAGGAAAATGTTCTAAACTATGTCATTTTTTTTCACAGGTTTAGTGAAGATACTGTATTACATTCAGTATTAGAACTATCGATCTAGATTTTCTGCTAAAAGAAACAGCGATCAATTTTTTGCGCATGGAGAAGTTCCAATTATTCCAAAGTGTCGGAAAACTGCCAATGTCCTAACAGAAGATAAGCGTTTAATCGAAAATCGGCCCGCCTACACGAATTGGCGTAAATTATAAAAACAGCAAAGAAAATACTGCTGAACTGTTATGTAATATCGGTTTTCCTATGTGGTAGTGAATGCTGGACAATCTCTTCATAGCTGAAGAAGAGGATTGAAGCAAGAGAAATGTGATTCTACTATAGACTGAACATGTGAGCAACGATGAAAAATGGAAGCGAAAGGTATACTTATACATAGAAATAGAAAGAGTCAGCCTACATTTCTCGAGCGTATAATGAAGAAATAAGGCTTAGAGACTAGGACACTCATTGGACATAGAGTGAAGGTAAGGCTGTCATGTAAAGTGACTTAATGTCACTGATGTTGCCAGTATTCAGACTTTCAGTTTTTCTGTTGTTCAATCTATCCTTCTAGTAGTAGTTTTCCCTATTCGTTTGCCTATTGATTCTGATCAACCGTTATTCGTACTTAATCTCCTCTCCTGGCTTTTGTCGGGCATCGCGAATCTATCTTGGCAATTCGGATACTGCTGTAGCAGCTGTTGATATTTCTCTTGGCTCGTCTAATAGGCATTAAACTCCAATTCACAAAACTTCTTTCTGGTGCCAGCGTGCTGATTGGGATCCATTTCTTGATTTTCTTTGCGACACACCTTGGAGTGAAGTTTGTAACATTCAATTGAGAATTGTAACACTAAGTTTCTTCTTGGGTAAAAGCCGACATTAATGCTTTTTTTTTGTGCGTTCTTGGAAATAGCAGAGGAAAACAAATTCTTCTACTTGGTTCACACTTGCCTGTTTAGCCACCATAACTCACAAAAATCACTTCTTCCGGCCGTATCACAATGATAGTTCCGATTACAACAGACGGGTCTTTGTGTTAGCTCGTAATAATTGTAAAATGTCCGCAAAGAGGCAAAGTCTTTGTTCGCTGATAGAATAAAGCACGTATAACATTTAAAGATTTGGTTCTCGTTACAACTCTGTATTAGTGTGTTAAATAAGAGTAAGTCTCTTATCCATCTCTTCTTCAATCAATTTGAAGTACTGTCATCTTCCGGTGATAAATCAGGATATTTGCCTCGTAAATTCTCTTCCAATTCTACTCGACTTATCTGGAGTATTTTTGAATGACTTTCCACTTCGAACTGAGTCTCTGTTGAACGATATGCATATAACTCCGTCGATAGTTTCTGCTATTACCTCTGCACTGGATAAGCATGTGCACTTGATAGTATCCCTGCAATAGTCCTTATGAAACGTTATCCTGAACTGACACCAGTTTATCTCTAAACTCTCCAATAAATACCCTGCTGCATCTTGCTTTACTTGTTTCTTGGAAATCATCTTCTGCACTTCCAGTCTTTATGAACTGAAGCTAACTGTATTATCCTCCTATTAGCTTTCTACCTCTTTTTGATAAATTGCGAAAAACTTTAATCAACTCCGAATTGGTTACGAATCTAACTTCGCTGTATCCTCTTTCAAAAAATCAATATGGCTTTCGCTTCTCTAGTCCAATGTGTTAATGCTTATTACTGAAAGCGTCTATCACTCTTTAAATAAAAATAGTGAAGCGCGAGCTGTTGCTTTGTATATCTCCAAGATATTTGACAGGTTATGGCATGCTGGTCTTGTTCACAATTTGAAAAGTCATTTTACATTCTTCTTAGCGAAATGAAAGATGTCTTGAATGGCCACTCTTCTATATCTTTTGACATTAATGCGACTCTCAGGGTTATACCCTTGAAACTATGTTGTTCCTAATTTTCATCCAGTGCCTTCCCGATATTACCAATGCTCTACTCAGTATCAACACTGATGACACAACCATTTATTCCTGTCTTAACGCTAAGTCTGATGGATTCGATACCGGCAGCTGTTCTAAATAATGACCTACAATCTTATGCTAACTGGACCAAGAAATTGCTTGTTAATTTTAACACCACTAAGACGAAACTTCTCACTTTTAACCAGCTTAGAAATCTTTTTCGCATGGCTGATTCTAACCTCCAGGAGAGTCACTCATTGTATTTTTTTGGACCAACGATTTCCACTGAACTAAAGTGGAAAGATTATATTGAATTAATTGCTAAGTCAGCTTCTATGAAAGTTGATTCACTGTAACTTGCAAGGGAGTTTTTCTCGCAGAACCTATCCCACACATTTAAGGTATACCATTTTTCAGTGCACTGTATTTTGCTGTCTTTTTTGGTCCGGTGCTTCTGTTATTTACAGATTCTTGATAAAAGTGAAAGAAGAATCTCCAATTTTATCGGTGCTGACCTTGCATCTCAGCTTTAATCACTTTTCCATCATCGTAATGAAGCTTCCTTGTGACTTTTTTATAAATATTTTCATAGTAATTCTTCTAATGTACTCTTCCCTTTGTTACCTCGAATTTACGAACTTTTTTTTAGCGAAGTACTAGATTTGCAATTTGTAACATAGTGTGACACTGGTAAATGAATAAAAAGGCTAAGTTGGAATATGTATTTGGAACAGAACGAAAAAGTGTTAACTTGGAAAAAGAAAAAGAAAAGGTTAAAGAATGGAACGGTAGATAAACTAAGAGAAGAAGCGAAATTGATTTTATTTTAGAAAGTCTATTTTTTTTAAGCAGATATGGCTCGAAGAAAGTCACTTTATTGTTTTGGGGGAAAGAGGCCATCTGGAGAAAGCTGAGCTGACAATTGATTTATGGAACTGCCTTAAAGTGGAAGTTGCGAAAATCTAAGGACCAGCCGCAAAAGAAGGTCGATTAAAGAAAAATAATTTGGTAATTGTAAAGCGAAGGCAAATAGAGAAAAACTGATTGATGATTGCTGTCAAAAATCAGGAGATTGTAAAAACAATCCCAGAGAAAGGATTTTATACTTCGCTTAAGAGAAATTAAGATATGAGGATTACGATAAAAGGGAAGTAGCTGGTTAATTTCTGATTATAAAGACAAGACACCCAAACTGGGAAAATGTGCTGACGATAATTCAAGTAATAAATACAATTAATGACCAAAAGATATGTCCAACCCGTTCAAATTTGTCAATATGACAACCGTGAGGAGAGAATTATCGGGAAAGGTCAGTGCCTGCGACCACTGCCCATAGAAAAGGGCTTTTCCCAAATTTGGAAGGATATTTAATTTTCTAAAAACAGACAGCAAAGAACTCTTGTTGAAAGACAAGGGAACCCCCGAGTTCCCAAACACATCAGTTCCCATGTCAGTCTTGAGTGAGAGTCAATATAAACAAGGCGCTGAGCGAACAAAACAAAGAGCAACCAAGTAGAAAAGTAGACAACAAGAGAAGACAACGAAGCGGAAGCTCACGTGACTTGCTGCCAAAGAGAATTCCCGACTTGTTCCAGAATTAGCTAAAATGAGCAAAGTGTCACGATAGACTTCAAAGTGGGGAGGTTAATATATTTTTTTAAGCGTTTCACCCCAAGCAAGGCAGGAAGCCACTAGCACGCAAGGGGTTAAAGAGAGTTGGAGCGAGAGCAAAGAGGAGTGATAGAAGAAAGGATGAAGAGACGGTTAGGAGATAGATCAGGGCATCTGGAGACGTGGATTGACATTACATTTGAATAATTGGGGACTGTAGCTATCAGGGAAACAAGAAATGGGGAGGGTGTCCCACAGGCGAGAAGTGCGAGTCATGAAGCTATTGGTGCAGAAGAGACGGCTACATTTAACAGTTTCGATAGTGAAAGAGTGAGAGCGAGATGCCAGTCTTGTTGGACGCTTAAATTCATGAAGTCTGGGAACCAGCGAAAGCAGCTCATCGGAGCAGTTACGATGAAAGTATGTGTAAAAAAGATAGAGGGTAGCAACGGCACGTTTGTGAGAGAGCGACTGCAGACGAGATGCCAGATCAGGACCAATTACATTGCATATCCGTCTTTGGACGTTATCAAGGACCTTGAGACAAACAGAAGGGGCTGCAGACCATATATGGTAGCAATACGCCATGCAAGGGCGAATGGTTGATTTGTAGATTTGAAGGATTGATTCCAGGTACAAAGAACGATATAAACCACATCGAAAACTAACGCGAAGAATGTCCCGTCTTATTTTATTTCGTCTGCAAAGAACATTGTTTGGGTTTGTCTCCCTCATGACATAGCTTGGCCGTGGTTAGAAACAGCATTATGATTGCTGATGACAATTTAGTCTTTGCCGGCTGTTTGATAAAAAGCTTAATGTGTCAGTGTTACAGTTTTTTGGGTATACAACGTATATAATTAGTGAGCGAGTCAAAATGACATATTTCCCTTTATATTCGACCAATAGAAGGTTGACCAATCAGAAGCCGCACAACACTGTATCCGTTGTGTATAAAGGCGGCCATCTTTGTTTTCTCACCGGAAGGACCAGAGGCAACTTGTCCGGCGAACATGACAGACGGAAGAACTACGCTCTGCTACTTTGCTGCGATATCCACTGCGAACCTGCACTACGCTTTCCTACTGTCTCCGAAATATTCACTGCCAACCTCTGGATTCTATACTCGAAGACGACCGTCATGAAAATGTCTAACAGTCAGAAAAGAATACAAACCAGGAGGGACACTTTAACGAGAAGCGGTAGTAATGACCGACATAGGAATTGATCAAGGACCGAACGGCGAGATGTGTCATAGGTCATATCATTTTAAATTTAAAATTGCTACTTGTAAGCATTTGGACATGAAATTAGGTTTATGGTTTATTTTGTTTTACGGTATATTAATATCAGCGGGTTATTTAATGCCGATAAAATTGTTAGGATAGGTTCGTATAGAATATGTATTCTTTGTAAGATATCAGTTTGTAGATCAGGTCTCATTGACGTATTTTTTCTTTGATGGTTTCTGTCGAGAATTAAATACATTGCTAATAGTTTCTGTGTTTTTTTTTCTCAAAAATGTATTGCTGATATTTTCACTATAAAAATCTATTTTCATACTTTCATATTGTTTTACCTCAGTTTGATGGTTAATTATTTGCTCATAGCTAAGATCGTAAAAGGCTGATCCTGGGAACAACAGGAATTAAGGGGTGGTTCCACGCTACTCAAAATCTCCAGTTTAGAGGCCGTGTTTCCGGCTGTAGTCTATCGATATACCCAGGACGACATATAATTAGGAAGGAAAAGATGGAGAACTTGACAGTCAAAGGATATATTTAAGGTAAAACGGACAGAGGGAAACAATGAGTAACCTAACAGTTGACAGGACAGGGGATGAGAAGGATAGCAAAAAGATGAATATTGTTAAGAACTACAAAGGATAGGAAGTTATGGAGATCCATTATCGTCCACGCCCAGAAGGTACGGTAAATAGACGAAGGAGCTCTTTTAATCCGACATGTTCTCATCTTGACTTCAACCGTTTCAATTCTGCTGTTCTTTACAAAAAAATCCGGTTTCTACTGAAATAATCTTGAGCGTTCTTCAACAAAGAAAACGGACAGAGGTTGAAACAGCAAAATCTGTGGATCAAAGCCTCTGAATCAACAGAGAGCTTCTAGCAAATAAACTCCTCCAATGATATTTCGTTCCTTTTTTTTTCCTTATCTCTTTGTTGCTTTTACTTATTTTAAAATAAACATATCAACGCGGTGTCTTATGGCACGCAAACAAACTGTACGAACACTAAATTAAGCAATATATATATATATATATATATATATATATATATATATAGGTAACTATACTCGTTTCGAAAAACCTTCGAATTTTTGATTTGCCAATAACTAAAACTAAGCCAGCTTTCTATGACGATCCGCTTAGGTGAAACCTGGGTAGGTTTGTCTGGCTCACTAGGTTTATCTATCTATCTATCTATCTATTTATCTATCTATCTATCTATCTCTCTCTATATATATATATATATAGAGAGAGAGAGAGAGAGAGATCAGCTAATTACGCTACCATAGTTTCCTCAGCCGATATAGGCTAAATGATTTTCTAACGTTTTATTATTCATATATGAACGCAAAACATGAAGTTTAATATAAGGGGAGGATAAAGGCAAGAGTATTGAAATTGTATTGGAGGGAGAGTAAATAAATTATACATACTTTCATGAAAAAAATAAATTTATTGTTTATTCTGTATACATCGCGACATTATTTCAGATAATTTCAGATCTGAAAACAAATGTCGGCAGTTTCGTGGTAATATGTTAAGTTTTCAAGGGTAAATCCGTATAGTAAATATTTCCAGTTGTATATATATATATATATATATATATATATATATATATATATATATAAACAATCGTCATGGATGTCAACTCTAAAATAAAAACAGGATAGCAATGCAAAGTTTTCGACAAGTTGAATGGGCGTTTCTCTGAACAATGTTATCTCCTAGCAACGCCGCCATTAACTTGTTTCCGGTTGGATCAATGGAATCACTCAATTCGAAGATATATATATTTATTTTTTCCTTATTCAAAGAACAAGAAGCAAGCGATTCCCCAACAGAAAAATATTTTTTCCTTTCATGACAATGAAGTAGGAAATTTTTCTTTTTAAGTAAACCACGATCAAACAGGTTTTTCTTGAAAGCAACCGAAATGATAATTCAAGAAAAAAAAAAAATGAAAGCGAAAAATATGCTTCTTGTATTTTTCTAGGATGAGGAGTTATCATCATTAACTTGATTTACACTCTGGCTATTTTCTTTATCTTTGTTGTTATTATCACGGCATTCCGGCTGTTTTTCCCTTCAGCCATTTTTAAGTATCTGTCGATCAGGATGGCCATCAGGGAATTTCTAACATAAACTTTATTTGATCAACGGCTATAAGACCCCCGCTGTCCATATGACACAAGGTCGGGTTTAACACGGAGAACGCAAGCCCATAAACTCGAGGCAAAATTGCACAGCCCCTGCAACTGTCCTTTGTGTTGGCATTGGTATGATTACCGGTCCCCATGTCTAGTGCAATGCGGCGGCGATGATGCATATCTTGAGATATAACGTCTTATTCGTATTTAGTACTAATCAGTTATTACTGATCAACTGTCAACTAAGTCTAGGTCCGCACTAACTGGCCCAGAGATTGAACTCACAATTACTTTCGTCATGTTCACCAAACAACACTTTAAAACATTAGAAGACACGGCATAAAGCGACTCTTAAAAAAAACCAACATGACGCCTGAAAACACGATGTTTAAAAAAAAAGTGATGAAACTGATACACACACACACTTTCCTTTCACACGGCAATTTAAAATCAAATTTACTCAGTTATTGTTCACCCTCCTTTCACTGACTCTAATTCCGTACTAACCGACCTCGAGGTTGACTTCACAATTACTATGTCACCAAATTCAAGATCTAGGGCTTTAAAGCGATAGAACAGGTTGTAGCTGAAGGCGTTATTTAGAAAAGCAACATAACACGTGAAAACGCGATTTTTGTAAAACGATGAAACTGACATAGAACAAAAAATATATTTTGTTATACAGAGCCATTCCGGTAATTAAAATTAAACTGTCACACCTCATTCTCTTTATTATAAATTTGAAGCAGGTTACAGAAGAGATGGGTAACATGAACACGCCCGCGGGCGAAAAAAAAAAATCACAACTGTGTTCAGTCGAGAGTGTCTCCGGATCCGCGATAAGTTCTCGGTAGATCTGATCATTCCATTCCTGGTCGCTCTTGTCGTTCATTCAAAAACGAACCACTAACTTGTTGATTTTCAAAGGCTACGGGCACAATAATGTTTATAAAAAACGTTTCTTCAGCCACCTACAACAAGCCAAACTTACGTCTCTTTTGGTTTTAGAATCTAGAAGTGCTGCTGGACTTCACCAGCCGAGGCAGCGTTGTATCCACCGAAGCAGTAGAGAAATAGGCAACAGACTGGATTATCCTAATTAATGGAAATATTTTAGTGACGGATACTGAACGAGCTGACTCCTACGCGTAGGAGCGGTATAGATCGCACTGATGAATTCCCGTCTTTTGTCAACGATCTTATTTTAACCTAAAATCGGTTGGACCAATCGATCGCGATTGTCTATTCAGCACGAGGATGGAACGCTTGGACGTTGAATAACTAAATCCAAATTCTTCGATCAGTTTTCGAGTTTCTGTAAATCCACCCGAAAACTTTAGCTGGAAATTAAGATCAGGCGAAAGAATTGGATGACGCTGATCGATCGACCTCAACCAAATCGTCCTAGCAATTCACACTATATCCGGCGTTATTCTAGTCTGTTTGTACCCGGAGTATAATTCCAGTCGAATCCATTATATTCACTTACGTGTTAATACCCTTGTGAAAGGTATGAATCCTCTTCTTCTCCCCGCAACTATGGGTAAATAACAGGACAGACCGGGTTTTATAACTTTAAATGGCCACTGGTCTACTGCAGAAAGGAATGACAACCTACTGTGGGAAAAATCTGCCTCGTCAGTCATGTATCGAAAGATACATAATCGCCTAATTGTGTATCACACATAGCACATAACTGACTGATACTTTTGGCACGGCGAGCTCGATATAAACGGAATTAGGCTAAAATAAAATTCTCTAGGCCAACATATGCACCATCTTAAACCACGTAATGGGCCTATTATTGTAATTTCGATTTAAAAATGCTGTTTCAATTAGAGGAGAAAAAAACATTCTAAGAGGAAAGTGTATAGAAAGTGCTTTGATCGCTAGATCGCCTCAGCAAATTTTCGTCCAGGTTTTTACAAAATATTCGAATTTCTTGGCCGATCTTCTATTATTACGACGCGGGATAATTAATAAAATTGAAAATAAAAGCCAAAGCATAAGGAAACTGAATAGAACCGCCTAGACAACATGTCCAAACCCGTTTCAAAGAAAAAAAATTAAATTGAAATTTAAATAGTTCAATTTCATTTTCTTTTTCAGCGTTCCAGCATCTTCGGCGTTTCCTGTTGCAGTCAAGTCTTGTGTGTGTATTTTTTTTAAAATCTTACTCTCCCGTTCTGTTGTAGCCTAGGGAAGGTTACTAAATAGTATAATCATACGAAGGTTGGTAATGAAGGATAATACTTAGGACACGAACAACACATATAGGATTCGCCAGCGGAAGAAGTAGTCAACTGCTAGAAGTGAGTCAAGTGAATTCCACAATGAATCTCCAACTGCAGGATATCAACCAACCACTACACGCGGTCAGATGTAGCACGAGGCCGAATTTAATGTGGGCTATCCGAGCCCGTAGCCTCGGCCAAAAATTTCCCGTAGACTCCGTATAAAACGGGGTTGCATAGCTGTTTCCCAAGACGAAACTCTGTCCTTCGCCAGAACTTCGTTTGGGGATCCACTCTGCTCGGAGGCAGAGAGTTTGACCAGCACAGCTGGAGACGAATCTAATGTGGGATATCCGAGCCCGTTGGCCCGTCCAAAATTCCTCGGAGACCCCGTATAAAACAACGGATTCGAAATCAGATCTATTATCATTGATAACTCTCTCCTCCAATTTGCGAAATTCATATTGTTTGTTTGAAGAAAGCTGAAATGTAAATAATTACTCTACAAACAGCTGGACAAAACATCAAAGCAGGATCTCTTTGTGTTTGTCTTTAACTTAAAAAATATTTTAATTAAAAAAAAAAGTCCGTTTGAAGAAAGTTAAAATAAAAATACTTACTGAATAAACAACTCATAAATCATTATACCCCGGACAGACGCACCACACAAGCACGCAGTCATAGATGTTTAGTATTATATAGATAATTCCTTGCCTTTAAAAGAGTGCCCTTTGCCGTGCTGATGTTGCTACCTGCCTTACTTCTTGTCTATCTCACACTGCGAATTTTTTCTAAGCTCTATACTAAACATTAAATCTGTTACAAAAAAAGAACTAAACAAAATGAACACAAAGCGATCAGCTTTAAAAAAAGGACTCGTAACTAGAAAAACCGTATGAAAAAAAGAATGTTAACAACAAATACTTTCTCACACAAACCCCAGTTCTGCGGAATCAACGTTGAGTTTAACCAAGTGAATGAGCCAATTGGAGTAAAGTGCCATGCAGATTTAAATTTTTCCCACTTGTGAAGAAGGCAGCTATCGATTTTATTTTGCATGCTAACATGTTAGTTAACATTCGTGTCAGTCAGCTGTTGGCTCTCACGCTGGCCAATAGAATCTTCCTGCCTATTCGTGACAGCTAGCTATTGGGTCTCATTCTGACCAGTAGAAAATGGCCGCAAACTACATGAAAACTGACGTAGAAGCATGAAAAAATTGATTATTTCCACTATCGATGGGAGTTGGGAAATGCAAAGTCGGTTTTGGCCTTTTCGCTAACTTGGAGCATGTGCATATAAATTTTGGTCCAAATCCGTCGAAAATTGCGGCCGTGCATTCGTTACACACACACACACACACACACACACACACACACACACACACACACACACATCCTGCCTTTTACAGATAGAGATTTATATGTTAATAGTAGATGTGATGTGGTAGTAATGGTTTTGGGGGTTGGCGGTAATGATAATATTAGTAGCTAATAGTTATTGTAAAGTGGTAGAAGTGATTACTAATGGTGGTGCAATGATAATAACAAT
>CAHIKZ030005352.1:3392500-3410000 GCA_903632075.3 Acanthosepion pharaonis | reverse complement strand
TTTCACCATAACCCCTTTAACAGAGTTCTGGATCATCAGACTTTGCTTCCAAAAGCTGAAATGAAAAATGAAAAGAAATTCACACGTTTTTTACGGACCTCATCAAGTATACGCAAAGTTAACGAAGTGAGGAAGTGAGGTGGGAGAGAGGATATGAGTGTGTCATATGTATCATTTTAGTTTCCTATTTTAACCCCAGTGTGTCGGCTGGATGTTGCTCAAATTTAACGCGTCTCGTCTCTAGATAAAGGTGGTTAAGGGGGTGAGGGATAAGAACTACATAAAAGAAGACGTTACAATAACCCCAATAAATTACACGACAGGTTTCATTCAAATTCTTAGACGCTGTCAGTTTGCGTTACTTTAACGTGCATATTTGGGAGGTTAAGGTTTGATAAATATCTAAATTTTAAAACAATCTACGAAGAAATTAATTTGAAATTCGGTGGAGTTTTGGGTATTTTCTATGAAGCAGTCGATTGGAAAACTCCATAGACAGAACATTGAAAGAGTAATCCAATTTATATTTAGTACTTTTTCCATTAAAACTTTTATCTTATAGCTTGTTAGGTTGACATTTATTCGTTTGATTTTTGTTCATTAAGTAAACTCGTGATTGTTTTTGATTTTTGTTCATTAAGTAAACTCGTGGTTGTTTTTATGTATCCAATTATCAACAGTTATTCCCATTTAAATAATTTTATTTTCCACATTGGGGTAGTATCTTTCAATCTCAATTAAAATACTAATCTAAAACTTTTCCTTCGTGCTATTTAAAATTCACTTCCAATTGGAGAATATTAGAGGAGAAATTTGGAAGAGATGTCACTAGCAGAAAATTAGGCCCTTCTTTTACATTTTCTTATCTACACATGCCTTAAACCCCTATTTGTAACCACATACCTATATCGTCTTATATGCCTATGAGTTCCTATATACACCTACACACACATTCACACGAAACGATATATATATATTTCCATCTTTACACAAATACACCTGCAGAGAAAACGCACATCCACATGTCTCCATACCTATCTCCATGTATACTTATACTTACATATATACATATACACACAAGGACATCTGCATATCCATATATACTCGTACGCACATATATATATCTACACATCCATACGTATACACATATACACATACATACACACACCCATATATGCATACGTACGTACATACATACATATACATACACACACATATGCATATGCATACGCAATCTGCAGAATATCTACATACCCACATATGCGTTAATTTGCACTTACATATATCTACCCACGTATTTGTCCCTATCCTCATGTCCACCCGTGCATCCACTTATGCCTGTGTTCAAAGACTATCTCAGTATTTAATTACATTATCTATACATTTACACATATAATATTACCCGATCTTTCCTATTTATGGCAAAACATATAAGTACCGATCTAATTGTACATCTCCACACTCACAAAAAAAAAGTATTACATATACGTCTCCCTGTACACACAAAAACACACTGAAACACAAACACACAGACACAAAACACAAACACAGACACGTATCTCTCTTTCTCTCTCTGTATCTCAATATATATATATATATATATATATATATATATATATATAGGGTGACCGAAAATGTATACATACTTTAACATTGAATAACTCATTAACTGTCATTTATGTTGGCTTATGTGAATATCGAGTTTTGACCGGCAGAGGGCTTAAGACCTCTGCAAATAATATTCGTTTAAGTCTCAGGGTGGGGCATCCCCTCAAGCAGTATCTCTCCTTTTGGAGGCGTCTGGGTGTATTGCCTGAAGTGTCGCGAAAATAGGGAAAGTGTGGCGAGGGCTTGAGAATTTTATGCAGTATTGCTTATAGACCTCTTTTAAACTAACCTTGTGTCACATTCGGTAGAGACGTGGACGCACCGAAAAATACACTGACCATCGTGATGTAAAGGCCTATTTTAATATTTTGCCAACACAGGTAGATTGAAAGTTGAATACAGACAATATTCACTAGATTTTTTATAGCGATGAAATTTATTATATTAAACCGGTAAAAGTCGGTGAATTCAGTCATTGAACGTGAATACGCACAAATATTGAACAAAATGTTTCATGATATTTTCGATATAATTGCTTC
Organism: Acanthosepion pharaonis; assembly: GCA_903632075.3. Lineage (NCBI taxonomy): Eukaryota > Metazoa > Mollusca > Cephalopoda > Sepiida > Sepiidae > Acanthosepion > Acanthosepion pharaonis. The sequence continues at coordinate 3,407,853 of CAHIKZ030005352.1, read as the reverse complement.
GTGTTATCAGCCATGGATGCCTGGACGCGAGAAACGGTCATTAATTTGAAAAGAGGTGTTGACAAAAATAAAAAAAAAATCCAGCTTATAAAATTAAATTAAATTTTGAAAATTAAATGTTGTATTTTAATAAACTCTGTCTTAAAGTATGTATAGACTTTTGGAAATCTTCAAAATACTATCATACTTATTATAAAATTCAGGTTGTGTGTGTGTGTGTCTGTACGTTTATATATTGGATCGGATTTCCTACATTTTTCAACCGATTTCAACAAAACTTCACAGGAGTACGTAAAATTACCTTGCGGTGGTTCTGACAGCGTCCAAAATTGGAAAAACACAATTGTTTTTGCACAAAATCAATTTGAAAACACGATTAAGAGGCATCGCGAGAATGAAAGGGGACAACTCATATCGAGTTATACTTATTATAAAACCCAGGTTGTTTGTGTGTGTGTGTGTGTTCGTTTATATATGGGATCGGATTTCCTACATTTTTTCAACCGATTTCAACAAAACTTCAGTTTTTTTTTTGGCAGGTAGTGTTTCTTATTGTCTTGAACACTTTTTTTTCTTTATTTTTACATTCAGAATGCTTTAAAAATTCCATTTACAAGACAATTGTTTATAATAAAATTCTATTCAATCGGTAGACTCATAACAATTGAAAACAATGTTTTTGTTTGAGTTTAGGTTTGACCAATTCGTAAAAAAACAAAAAAAAACAAACAAACAAAAAAACAAAACAAATCAAGACATACATGTCCGTCAACCTTAAACAATAATCTTTGTCAATTTTATTTTTCAGTCTTTATGATGGTTGATACTTGATCTATTTCTCACTGTTACATCCCCGGGCAACGCCGGACTCTACTGCTAGTAATAAATAAAATTATTTGTGCACTGATCTGTCCCTTCTTTGAGGTTCACAGATATCACATACACTGTTTTTAAACGGCATTTCAACTCCATTAGAGTTATTTAATATCATGATTTGTTTAATGGGGGAGATTTTGGTTTAGCTTGATTGTTGATTTATTTAAAAATGTTTGTATTGATAGATTCGGTTTGCACAAGAGTCTCTTTTCCTTGATAAGTCCCCTATCTCACGAAAAGTGCATCTCCACATTCTGACATTATGAAATATACAAGGCTGGGATGTTCAGCACCCTGTGGTGTTCGATATACTAGCATACTCAATACATCCACTTGTCAGAGGGCTACTGCGGAAAAGTGAATATAATAACCCCGTGATGAGTTAATGTAATTTCATTGATAAATAAGTGAGCGTTCAATTTTAGCATTTGTTACTATCAATTTTATTTATTATTGTTAATACTCTATGGTGAAGTAATGGATAGCTGCTCGGATTGAGGAATCGGAGAGCCGAGTTCGAATCCCAGTCGAATCCATTACATTCAGTCACGTTCTAGTACTCTTGGGAAATGTATTAATTCTCTTCTTCTCCCCTTCTAGCTATGTGTAAATAGCAGGGCAGACTAGATTCTATAGCCTTGGATGGCAATTGGTCTACCGCAGAAGGAAATGGTAATCTACTGCAGGAAAAAAATCTGCCTCGTCAATCATGTATCTTTCCATACATGATCGCCTAAGCGTGTATCACGCATGGCAAATAACTGACTGTTAATGATATGCGCTTTAATTACAAAGGCTACTTGCCTTAAAAGCGTTATCGTCGAAAAATACCATGGCCGACCGATTTTTCTGACCAAGCTCAAATTTTATTTTATATAATAATAATAATATGGGACTTCACAATATACACAGATGGAACAATCAAAGCTAATCGCCCAGGCATCGTTATTAGAGACCGCAAACAAAAAATAAAAAATAAAAAAAAAACCTCCTTATTGATATTGCATACTCTGTAGACTGCAATGTATCTTTGAAGATCTTCAAAAAGCTATCAAAATATAAGGACCTGAATATCTCAAAAAAATGTGTCATATGAGAACATCAACAATTCTTGTTGTAGTTGGAGTCCTCGGATTGATTGCAAAATATCCCAATAGACTTATTGAAGGGATTCCTGGAAGCCCATGCCTTAAAGAAATACAAAAATTGTTCTCACGAGTATAGCCCACACCTTACGAAAGGCTTTATCTATGTAAAATATGTGTTTTTTTTGTGTGGAAAATATCATGATGTCATTTCTGACATTATTCAGAACCCGGATGATATCATTTCTGACATTATTTAGAACCCGGATGATGTCATTTCTGATTATTCAGAACCCGGATGATGTCATTTCTGACCTTAGTTGAGACCCGGAAAGAAATGAGTACACACCAGAAATCAAAGGAAATGAAATAATAATAATAACTAGAAATTAAAACCAAATGAATATGATGTGATTAATATCCAGAAACGATTGATCAACTTGTGTCAGGTTGCACCGTGTTAACACCAACTGAATATAAAACTCGGCATGATAGCGGTAGCCAATATCTACACTGGAAAATATGCCACATTCACTGGAAGGGAACTGCAAGAAACTGGTATGAACATCACCCATTAAAGAGATAGGACATGTAATAATTTTATGAGAATTTACAATACACACAGACAAAACAATGAAAGATATTCTACCCAGACATCGTGATAAAAGACCACATGAACAGAATGTACTTTCTTATTGATATGGAAGTTCCCGCAGGCTGTAATGTAATTGTGAAGATCTTTTTAGCTATCAAAATACAAGGACCTTGCAATCTAAATCTAAAAAATGTGGCACATCAGGACATCAGGTTGTAGTTGGAGCCCTCGAATTGATTGGAAAAGGTTTCGATAGACTCATTGAAGAGATTCTGGCAGTCCATGCCTTAAAGGAATACAAAAAATTGTACTCACAAGTAGAGTTCACACATTACGAAGAGTTTTATCTATGCAAAATGTGTAATATTACAATATTTCTTTTACAAAAATGATCAGTGAAAAATGCCATGTAGCCATTTCTGACCTTAGGTCTCTGGTTGGGACCCGGAAGGAAATGCGTATATAACAGAAATCATAGAAAAAATATAGGTCCGTATGTTTGTGTGTGCATGCATACACATAACAATATATGTGTACGTGCATACTGATATTGGTGTGTGCGTGTGCGTGCCCATGCGTGTATTTATATGTGTGTGTTTCCGAGGAAACGAAATGAATGGAAATATTTTAGGAAAGCATTTTCAGTAAGCTGTCTCCCACTCAATGAATATTGATCGCACTCGATATAACTAGTCTTTAGCCAGCCATTTACTTCGACCTGAAATCGATTGGACCAATCGATCGCGTCCCACCATTCTGTGCGCGAATGGAATGTCGCGTTAGTGAATCGCCAAATCCAAATTCTTCGACCAGTTTGCGTCTTCACAGCTTCACTCACAGACCCCCCCACCAGCTGGAAACAAAGATCAATCTAAAGAATTCTCATGACGCTGAAATGTCGACTTAAATGGAACTGGCATCAAGAATGTTCATAATAATAATAATAATAATAATCAGCGCTGAAATTAATCTCAAAATCAAATGAAACAGAATTTCAACATCAGTTAATTGTGTAGATTGTGAAGTTAACTGTTTCAAATAAAAATATCAAAACACAAAAATAAAAACACTACGTAAAGGCGACTTGTAGCCTCAGATTTCAAACATATTTTAAATTTTTAGATTAATAAAAATAAAGAATGGCTAATAAAGGCAGCTCCCGTCAGGAAATAAACACAGGTTCTGGAGTCTACGCTAGGCCATAAAATAAATAGACATTCATTCAAATCAGCAGAAAGACTGACAGCAATGAAGAGACACGAGTCAACCTCGTCGTCTTGTCTCACCGAAACAATAGCGTATTCCCTTTGATTTTGTTTCCCAACTCCACTTTATCTCTTCCTCACTGAAAGACTATTTATGTTCATTTTCTTTCCAGTCATTGAGAAGAACTTTCTAAACCCAAACTTTTATTTTGTGATAGTAGTTACACTTAAAAATTTGTGTATTTTACATTAAATAAATATCGCCATTTTATTTGAACACGCAGCAACCATTTCTCTCATTTTTTTATTCGACAAACGGTGTCTTACGGAATCTTTCCCCAATAAACCATCCGATCTGGAATGGTCTCTTCTATTACCTTTATTAAATTGGCCTCACTGTCCATTTCAGAAATTGTTTACTCGACTAGTTTGTCCTATCCATAAACGTTTCAATCCTGCCTTTATTATGCCTTCCCCCATAGGGTTCTCTTCGGGGTGTGAATGTGCTTCTCTTATCTTGTCAATTTGCGTACAATATCATGTATAATGAATATTAACATTAATCTTAAATATTAGGATAAGTTATAAATAATTTTTGATTTCTTTTTTTACCCAAGGTTATTCTTAGAAATATAACAGAATGATTATATTTTATTCAATTCTGCAGTTACCATTTTTTTCAGTGATTTGTTATCAGTTATCCGGCAGTTCTTCGATAGCTTTATCTTATACGTAGATCGAAGTGAAAATAATGACATAATCAAGCATAATGTTGACATTCCGCAGTACTTCAAATAAAAGTTTAGTCAGCAAACCCTTGCAACAATACTTGTGTAGGAATACAAAATGCGATTATCTCCCTTTCGTTGAGATATATTCACGACGGTCACGTGACAGCCGTTGCAATGTGAAGCCCGAAGGAGAGGGAGGAGGAGGAAAAGGAGGAGGAGGAGGAAAAGGAGGAGGAGGAGGAAAAGGAGGAGGAGGAGGAAAAGGAGGAGGATGACGTCCCTAGACCACAGCGGCAGGTCTTACCGGAAAAACAACATAACCTCACCAAGTTATTAGATAAACCGCCTGTAACTCCAGTTTTACCTTCGGTAAATATTACAAGTAAGACTCCCCCATTTTTTTTTACAAACTACTTGTTCTTGCATACATGTTATAATTTCTCTGTGTGGGATACACATTTAGAACGAAGTTGTATACCTTCAACTACAGATATTTTGTATATAATGTTATACTTTCAGGGTAAATGTTTATTTCATAGGTATATGGTTTGCACATGATCTGTTGAAGGTGTTATATTTGTGTGTATAAACCTATTTTTGGGCGCATGACGACTCATCACCATCAACTCAACGCAGCCGACTCAGCGGCATGCAAACTATGAATTTTTTTCGTCGACTTCTTAAAAAGAAATAAAAGTAATATACTAAGGATCATTTTTAAATCACAACTATTTAAAACCGAATATAAGTAATTTATTAAGAATCATCTTCAAATACATGTTTTTATTTTTAATTAAAAAAACATTTTTTACTAAACTTATCAAATACAAATAAATTATAAAGAATCTGAAAATTAAACAACAGTCAGCCAAATAGGGTGTTGTAAATAATAAATCACGAAGACAAGCAGGAAAACCTTCCAAATCTTTTCGACTCAAAGCCGATCTAAGACATTTACCCACTATGACAGCTGTTGAGTCGGCGGTGATGAAATGTCCCCTCCTGTGTTTGGACTACGTGCCTGTTGGGTGAAGCGGTTTAGTCATTGGTGACCCAACGATGCGACAGATAGTACTGGGTTACCAGGGGCACACGTTGAATGACTTACAAACATAAAAAGAAAACAGCCTAGAAGCCGCTCTTCGGGCGAACTTTAGGCTATCTCCTGCGGAGAGCTTTTCGACCTTTAGGCTTTTACCTTAGGCGTTTTCTGTACACAAAAGTTATAAGAATTTAGAAATAAAAAAAACATTTTGTCTTTATACGCCATAGTCTTTCTTCGTATACGCAATCCATCTCCATAGTTTGTTTACATTTATTTTGCGCGCCATTTTTATTTTCTTTTAAAATCACAATTCTTTATTATCTCTTCCCATAAAGCCACTCTTAAAAGACATTAGGGAACCCCAACTATGTAATATTTCGAATACATCACAGCACGCAGGCTAGAAAAAGAAAAGATAAACATATGAGCAACGTACCGTGTCTCGCTTAAGTATTAATTACGGTTTAATTAGAAGATATCAATTGCAATTGCGACGAAAAGCGAAATTAAAGTTAAACCTTTAATAAAGACTTGTTTTTAAACCTTTCATTCTGTTCAATATTTAAACTTAACTTTAAATGATTTCTTTATTTAATCGCGTGTAAGTACAGTAGTCTCTATCTGTCAGTTTATGATTTACTGAGATCGAAAAACAGACGGACAGACACACGTGCACTGCGCTTTATTTATATAGATATGTCTGTAATAAGGAAATACTTTACGAAAATACATCAAGTTACACTCTTGTATCCTGTGCTCGTTCCCCATTTAAACATTTTCTTAATACTGTTTGTTTTTTCCTTTTCTTTATGGTCATAATTTCTGGCATCTTTTTTTGTAAATCTCCTTTACTTTTTCTTCATATTCTCTACTTTTGAATCGATCTTCACTTTTGTGTCAATAATTAAAGCCTAAACAATCAACGAGCACATAATGGATCTTTCTCAACTTCCGATGCTGATTCAATTGCACATTCTCGTTATCGTCATCTTACAACAGTTGGGCTAAATAAGGATATCTTCGCTACCAATCTTTTTATGTTTCACCTTCAGTTATGGTCTCACAGCAGCCTAAATATCTCGATGATGTATCGACTAAATGAAACTTTCCTATTCATTTAATATAAGAATTATTGATAAGCACGCATGAGTTGGTGTAGTGGTCAATATCTGAAGCAGAGTGAGAAAGTGAGATTTTGAATGCGGGCTTTTGTAGGAATTTTAAATATGGTGAAAAGGATGACGGTAATCGTACAGTGTAATTGATGTTCATGTAATTTTCTACACAAAATGACTCACTGCAAGATGCACCTTGTGAAGAGTGGCCAAGAATACCGAGGATTATTTTGAACTCAATTCCTATATGTGCAAGAAAATTGAACTGATTTCCAATAAAGGCGATGAAATTAGACATCACTTGCACCTCATTGGAAAAAAATACCCGTTAGGAATACGGTTATTAAAATACTAAAATACTAGTGTATAAAACAACAGACATATAACCACATTTTTATTAACTTAGAATATTGTTATGGTGTGCTTCTTCTAAAGAGTCTATGTTGGACTCTTCCGCCTACTATAAGATTAGTAGGAGAGAAAGCCTTTGGGGAATAGTCGAATAGATTGTTCATTACAGTCTAACTCTCTGCCTTGATCAGAGAGGAACCCGGGGAGGCTGTGTATTAGTTTATTTTTTTTTTTTTATATTTTAAACATTTTGTGGGATGGACAATTTTGCTGTAACACGATTTGGACAATTTTGTTGTTATACCCGATATATATATATATATATATATATATATATATATATATATATATGTGTGTGTGTGTGTGTGTGTGTGTGTAATATGTATGCTGTGTGGACGTTTAGATACAAACATAGGTTTCTATATTAATGTGTATAAAACATTCATTCATATATAATCTAAACGTATATTTATTATCCAATCACCGTCTGGATTAGTCATGTTTTTGATCGATACGATTATCTCTTTGAAAATTAAGACGTAAACGTTTGTCTCGACAGAAACAAACAATTCAAATCCAATTATCCTTGTAAACAAAGTTTTTTTTTCTCCAATAATCCTAAGAGATAAATAAAAGATAAGATCAGACTTGTCTATATTTTTGAGATGAGGTATTTTAATTATTTACACTATTTACATTGTTCGAACTGTTGTCTCCATCTTTGTTGCCATATTCACGACGTTTCGACTGTTGTACGGATTCTTCAGGTGATTAGAATTTTGACACGAACCAGGGTAGATTATTCTAGTTCCACATGTCATGACTCTTCTGGATATTTCAGTATCAGTTATCCTCCTTTTAACTCTTTTAGTTTATGTTCACCAGTGTTGAAGTCAGGTATTAAACCCAAAACTCTTTGGGGTAAGTCACTGGAGTCAACCAGCTTTTTTATCCCCTGTCCTTAAGAACACATGGACCAGTGGATAATAGCCTTGGTTGAATCGACGTGGGCGTTGAGTGAGACGCGTGACCCACCCAGCGGAGGCGATGTTAGGGTATGGTAGCATTAATGTTATGGAGAAATGTCCGCGAGAGGACCTCGTTGTTGTTGTCCTTCCAACTTATGCGAAGGATTCCTTTGAGCTTAACGAACAAAATTCTGATAATTCTTCATTTCAGACAGAAGTAAATAAGTATATAAGATTAAATTTAATCACGTATATAAGTAAATAATTATATGATAATGTTGGGTTTGCCAAATAGACTTCTAGGCACATCCGGTAGAATATGCCGCCGATACAGATATTTACCAAACACTTAAAAAAAAAAAGACTGTCGTAAAAAAAAAACGTTTTTATTTTTTAGAAAGAGAACATTCTAAGAAAATATAGAAATGTGTTACATGCCTTCTCTCCTACCCTGAAATGTGAAGCTAGTGGATATTAGAAATATTGTCTTTAATAGATATTCCATCAGGTTATGTTGCAAGTGTTTGTGTGATACCCAAACATCAGGAATGCATCCTCATTCACGTTGTCTATCCCAAGCCTGTCCTCTGTACAGACTGGGTGTCACTGACTGGACGTTAGCTGTTATATTAAGGGTCAAGCGCTCTAATTGAGGAAGAGGAAATATTTTCAGGAGAAAACTCATTGAGAAAGAAATTGCAACAACAATATGGATACAAAAAGCGATTATCTCCCTTTTGTTGAGGTGAAATCATAAGGGCCAGGTTACGACCGGTAGTGACGTCAGGGATTAAAGTGACGATGAGCAGTTTCTATGTAAAGCACGGAGAAGGGCGTTTCTAGGCCACAGCAGTTGGTCTTACAGGTAAAACTTCATAACCTTACCAGTTGCATAGAGAAACCGTTGTAATTCCAGTTTTTTTTTCGGAAAATATTACAAGTAAGGATCCCCTTTTTTACACACTGCTTGTGTTTGCATACATGTTATAATTTCTCTGTGCGGGACAAATGTATACATATGAATATAAACATATGCACAACTTAGCATAATAAAACTATCTCGGAGAACAAAGCATGTTTGTCATTTCTTTTTATTTCAGCTATTATATTCCGTCTGTGAAATACGGTTTTATAATAATGGCCATAATGAGGAAAACGAAAATAGTAGAATGAATCTTTTTATCCATATTTCACCCACGAGTAGAAAGAGCGATATCAGCTACTGGAGTTGATAAACTTATTTTCCTGTTTTAAGAGAAATATTTGATAAATTTCAATCGAAAGCAATACTGGTTGCTCGATCAATGAATGTCAAATGTTTCATTGAATGGAAACGGCTCGTATTCGCATTACCATTATCATTTACTCAATTCAGATTACATGACCAAGTATCTTTGAAAGAACATCACACCTTAAATTTCAGAAGAAAGTACATTGAGAAGGAACTTACAATAACAAAGGAAGAATTAACCAGATTCTATCTGGAATTTAGGAAGACCGAGTACAGATTAAAAATCCAAGTATACACGACGCAATATAAAATGATTAAAAACGAACATGTTGAAATTTTTCAAAGGGAGAGAAATGATTAGAAACATCAAAAAAGGTTAAACAACAACAAGAAACATTCATTGATCTTTCACCAGAAATACATAAATGAAAATTTACTACCTAAATAGACTTCAACCACACACACATATATTACGAATATGTGTGAATAAAATAACGATTTTATTTTACAGAATTTCTTAAAAACTTTTATTCATATAAATTCCTAGTATTACTATTGAGCTCTTGAAATAATTTAATTGACATTTTTTTGTTTAGTTCAATTGTACATTCTATCATAAAACAACGGTTCCGGCTTTTAATCTTAATTTCTTGATATTTTGAAATTTTTTGAATCGCCCAATTAAAAAAAATGAGTGATGTATAGATTGAAAGTATTTCTCTGAAAGTACTAAGTCTGGATAGACTGCATGGGAAAAAAAACGTTCACTCCTACCTTCTTGACTATTTCTTGTATTCCAGGCTTTCACACCGCAACATTAACAGTTGACTTAATTCCTCAGAAAATAGAGATTGTTTTTTCTTCCGCTACGTCATTCTAACGAACAGATTGGTTCATTTGAATCCATTCGGAATATTTATTTATTTATTTTTGGTGCATGCTGCGTCTTTCTTCCAAAGATCTTCCAATTAATCATTGTCTAACTTTTAAAATCTTCTAAAATTATCTTTTTTCTTTAATTCGACATCTCAAACTCTAACACACCAAAGCATTCGCGACTCGTAAAAAGCGGAATAATCCACCCTAGTGGATTGAATAAATGTTCCTTTTCGAAATTCCTTGAAGCTTAACCAGATCGACAGACATCTGACAAAGACACCAGAGGACAACAGCTGAAACGTCATGATAAAAATCATGTGGATTTACTTATAAGGGTAGATCAATGATTCTGTAGCGTAATGAAATATGTCTTTATTTGACATAATAAATATTTAGAATTCATCATAAGCTCCTTACTAGTTATTGAACTTGATTAAGCAGTGAATGATAATCTCATAGGAAGAATATTATAGTGAAAATTTCAGATATAGCATTCGTCTACAACCTGCGATAGGGACAGACTTATTGATCCTACTTAAAAAAAAATGACAATAATATTGCAGGTTCTTCTTTGGTTTCATCAAGAATATGTAAATGTATAACAGGAGAACCAGGTTAGATGTGGCTGTAATATTCAAAGTAAGGACGAATGGTAGATGTATAAATATTTAAGTGTAGCAGCATGGCCCGACGTTGCCCGTGCTTGATTCAAAAATCGTACAACTCATACAGCAATCGCTATCACTTTACTTAAAATATTTTTGCCCTTCCTTGCCTTTAAAGGAGTGCCCTTTGACATGCTGATGTTGCTACATGCCTTACTTCTTGCCTATCTCACACTGCGAATTTTTTCTAAGTTCTATACTAAACATTAAATCTGTTACGAAAAAAGAACTAAACAAAATGAACACAAAACAATCAGCTTTAAAAAAGAACTCGTAACTGGAAAAACTGAATGAAAAAAGAATGTTAACAACAAATACTTTTTCACACCCAACCCAGTTCTGCGGAATCAGAATCAACGTTGAGTTTAAGCAAGCGAATGAGCCAATTAGAGTAAAGTGCCATGCAGATTAAAATTTTTTTCCACTTGTGACGAATGCAGCTATCGATTTTTTTTGCATGCTATCATGCTAGTTAACATTCGTATCAGTCAGATGTTGGCTCTCACGCTGGTCAATAGAATCTTCCTGCTTATTCGTGGCAGCCAGCTATTGGCTCTCACTCTGGCCAGTAGAAAATGGCCGCGAACTACATGAAAAGTGCCGTAGGAGCATGAAAAAATCGATTATTTCCACTATCGATGGGAGTTGGGAAATGCAAAGTCGGTCTTGGCCTTCTTGCTAACTTGGAGCATGTGCATGTAAATTTTGGTGCAAATCCGTCGAAAATTGCGGCCGTGCATTCGTCACACACACACACACACACACACACACACACACACACACACACACACACACACACACCCACATCCTGCCTTTTATAGATAGAGATAAATTCTGGCGAGAAAAATTCCCTAGTCCGACACAGGGAGCCAACTTTCCTAACAGTGGGTGTAGAAATTAATTCAATAAAATATTTCCACTTTATGTCAGCGGAAAACTTTAGTCTGAGAAGGAGTAATGAGTCTCTCTCTTGGAGGTTAGCATCATCCATGCTGATGGAAGGCAAAAAAGAGTTCACAGACAATTAATCGAGAGAGGTTTCGTTTTGGAGGCGTTAAAATTAACAAGCCACTCCTTGCACCATTTAAAAAAAGACTGCTGCTAATTTGACTTTATCGAACCGATCAAACGTATTGTTGAGACAGGAGAATAGCTACCGAGCTGAAAATTGAAGACGTCTTATCTTATTTATCTTAATATTTCTATTGTTAAAAGTTCATTACAAGAGAAAAGAAATAGATTTTATTACACAATTCAAATTGTTCGGACTGAAACTGAACTGAAACTAAGATATCCAGAAAAAGCATGTCACGTAGAAGTAGAACAATCTACCCCAATGAACAAAATAAAGGGTTAGGTTCGAAATTCCAATGTATATCACTTGAAGAAGGCATGAGCGTAAACGGCCGAAACGTCGTGAATATGACAATAAAGATGAGGATATCAGCCCGAACAACTGAAATAGTGTAAATAGTTACAATACCTCACCTTAGAAATATAGATAGATGAAGAAATTATTTATATTATAATGTTCATGCAAGATTTTCTTTGGCAAATATTTCGTTGACATCAACTGATGATATAATTCTTTTTCTTTTCTTTTTTTTTTCTACTAATTCCATTTGTCATCGTTAGTGACTATCTTCTTCAAAAAAATGACATTTTTCATCCAGTGTAAGAAGAGAGAAAAAATCTCTTGTTCGTTTGTGGAAAATATTTTATTCGATTCCGCTTTTTTCCCATACATACATTTGGCTCAATGCAAATGAAGAAAAAAAAACATGTTAATTTGAATCCTACTTCCAAGATTCTTCTAACGTTACGCAGAAGATTGTCAAAAAGGATTTTTAGATCAATTGCTTGACAAGAGATATGGCAAACCCGCTTGACCTCTGTGTCACGAATTCACAAATCCCTTATAGAGCACTGAAGCATAGAATATGTCATTCTTTCTTGCCTCCACTGATCATTCATATTTCTTACTAATATTCACAAAGGCCCAAGAGACATTCAAGGTAGAGCCTTATTGAGGGAAGTTGTTGTGTAAGCAGCAAGTGAAAGAGTCGCAGTTTAGGAGAACATGTTGGAAAGATAATGGTTAACCCTAGATTTCACCAGTAGTCCGGAGAGTATCCTCTTGGGAGTCGGTTGCATAGAGTAGCGGTTTGTTGGACGAAGCTGCTGATTGATGTAGATACACAAACATCTTGACCCATGCCGTTTGTTTTGTTTATGTTAATGGTCAGCTCAAATTTCTTTCGGTGTGTGTGGTCAGAGTTGCGTCATCAGTAAACAGCTTTTTTTTTCTGATGAGTACCGTACGCACCTTGATCTTTGCCCTCAGTGGGGCCAAGTTGAATAATTTTTCTTTTAGAAAGCTATAATTTATACTGTTTATTTTTCTTGATCTTTGCCCTCAGTGGGGCCAAGTTGAATAATTTTTCTTTTAGAAAGCTATAATTTATACTGTTTATTTTTATTTCAAATTTTATAATTAATTTTAGGATTTTAGGATTTATTGATTAGTCTTTGTAGGTTATTTAAAACAGAAAAAATATATTGGATGATGAGAATATATATTTTTTTTTGCCAATGAACATTGCTTTAAAAATCTTTTAAGAATAACAATGATCTTTCCCGATACAAATCCTACTATTTAATCTAGAACTGAAGATGGGTGAGAGATTCATACCTTTACCAAATGTATCTGAATTTAAAGAACTCGAATGGAATTCGAATTCGGCTCCTCGTTTTCACATTCTCATCCGCCAACCATTACACCAGCAACTCATCCTCCAAAAGTTTGCGATAAGGTTAACCAGGAGCTAATGAAAAATTTAGTAAATAGTTTAATATTAAATAAAGTCTAAAGCAATAATTAGAAAGAACATTAAGTAGATCATTACTGCTGTTGGTCTTCAGGTGTTCCACAATTTTAATGTTAATAAGTAATTGTGCAATGATTATTAATATTGAAACGAAGACAGTAATTTAGTGTTTCTTATCCTCATTAGATGTCCAAAAGCAGTGTCTACTTTCAGATTATTGGATGCTCAATACATTATTGACGGTTCCCTCGCTATGGTACAATGCTTGTTAATCTAACCTCGCAAACACTACTATCTTGAGACCGATTCTAAAGGTTCTGTGATTGTACTAGCCTTGTTTCAGAATAGACTAAACTGAATATAATCTTACTTATTATAAAACGCAGATTGTGTGTGTGTGTGTGTGTGTGTGTGTGTGTGTGTGTGTGTGTACGTTTATATATTGGATCGGATTTCCTACATTTTTCAACCGATTTCAACAGAACTTCACAGGACTGCGTAAAATTACCTTGTGGTGGTTGTGGCAGTGCCAAAAATTAGAAAAACACAATTGTTTCTGCCCGAAATCAATTTGAAAACATGATAAAACACGATTCTGTCACCAGAATGAAAGAGGGACAACACATATCAAGTTATACTTATAAAACCCAGGTTGTTTTTTTTGTGTGTGTGTGTGTGTGTGTGTGTTCGTTTATATATGGGATCGGATTTCCTACATTTTTCAACCGATTTCAACATAACTTCACTTTTTTTTTTGGCAGGTAGTGTTTCTTATTGTCTTGCACACTTTTTTTCTTTATTTTACATTCAGAATGCTTTAAAAATTCCATTTACAAGACAATTGTTTATAATAAAATTCTATTCAATCGATAGACTCATAATGATGAAAACAATGTTTTTGTTTGAGTTTGGGTTTGACCAATTCGTAAAAAAAAAAAAAACTAATTAAGACATGCGTGTCCGTCAACCTTAAACAATAATCTTTGTCAATTTTATTTTTCAGTCTTTATGATGGTCGATACTTGATCTAATGCTAGTCCAGTATATAAGACAATACGCCGTATAAGTCCGGTAAGTAAGCGTGCCAAGCCAACTGTTACTATGGAGCCCGAGGGTAGACAAGATGGGGTAATCAAACAATCTGTTCGCTAACTGGATAGTCATATAAATTTCCTGATTTTTTAGAAACTGATTTATGATCTATTTTTGGCATTGTAATTGCTTGAAAGTCACACGTCGGACATCAATTTGGTTTATAATTGTTATAGGGTCCACCCCTTTTGCATACAAGTGGACTCGACCAGTGTGTATTTGTACTACTGCCGGTGAATACCCTGAAGTCGGAAGTGAGAGTGTGAGGTAACCGCTTTGTAGGAGTCACAGTTGCGAGCATGTAGACTCAGAAGGAAGTCCTACTTCGATACTGAATTTCCCAGACTGCATATATATTATTATTGCTACTAACCGCATTTCTGGATCTACTAACCGTATTACCAATTGTATTATTACGTCAATACATTTATTTGCTATATTGCATTCCTTGTCATTCATTTGAGACAGGATTTCATCCCGGAATCCACAACAATAATTACATCTGTATAATTACATCTGTTGAAAAAATAAAGGTAAAACACTCATAAAAATTTTCCAAATTTTATTCATATTTTAAAATATTTAGAAACAAAATGGAATAATTTTTTGAAATTCAGTCAATCATTTGACGATCCAAATGTAAATCAAGTATTCCACACAAATTCTGCCAATGCTTTGTGATCCTCG
>CAHIKZ030005352.1:3375000-3387500 GCA_903632075.3 Acanthosepion pharaonis | reverse complement strand
ATACATTGATTTGTTTTTAAGTTTAGCAACCTTTTTTGGGTTATCTGAAATTGGAATGTATTTTGAATCATGAGAATAATTTTTTTCTTGTTATTTTTCGGCTGAGTATCGTGCGAACAATTAAATTTACAGATACGAGTCCTACTTTTTAACACATAGAGAGGGACAGTATGAGATGGATTCATGCCTTCCCCAGGGGTATTTGCGCACAAGTAAATGAAACGAATTCGAATTATCTACCGAGCAGCTATCCTTTCAACCATCACATTACAAAAATATATCAGAAAAAAAAATCAAGTATATCGGTGAAACCTACAAGAACATTCATACCAATGCGAATGCAGACAAAGAAGAAAACATAAAAAAAAAGATGAACAAAAAAGTACCTAAAGAACAACTCCTAAACAAACACCTAAAGTACTCAAGGCCTTTAGAAATGAAACGAAGAAAGCGACGTCATTATAAAAAATCAGACAACGCTCTTTTTGATACCGATCTAAATCCTTTTCTCGAGGCAGGACTTTCAATTTATAATTGTAATGTTGGCGCTATACAATCTTGCTCTAAAATATTTTGCTTTGTCAAAGCCACAAGATATACTAGTAAATATACAGAAAATATCTCTGTTTTTATGCGTAAGCGAATGTGTGCATATATATGTGAAATATGCAATTATGCACACTTGTAGCTTTGTGTGTGTGTGTGCTCAACAATTTTGAGTATATCAGCGTATACATTAATATGTGGATATATATTTGCCTATATATATATATATATATATATATATGAAGCAAAATATACTGAAAAAACAAACAAAAATCCTAATATGCGATTATGCTGTTTTAATGTTTAATATCAACGTCGGACGTTTCGGTCTAATAGACCATCTTCAGGACATATTCATAAAACATAATTAACATAGACCATATACAATTCAACATGAAAAAGACGATGGACATAAAAGCAATACCAATCCAAACAGATAATTGAAATCTTTTATAAGATCAGCGTTCCGTTTAAATATGATCACGTCGTCGTCACGTGGGCGATGTTGTGAAAACGTATTCCTAAAATTTGAGTAAATTGAGTTTTTTCAGTATATTTTTCTTCATACTGTCGGATCTATATCCATATATTTGCATATATATATATATATATATATATATATATATATATATATATATATATATATATGCGTGTGGTTGGTGTGATTATTGTCTCCTTATATCATTGGAGAGTATTTTCTTCTCTGTTTCTCCTTACTTTTCGGATTTATTTTCGCTTGCAAATCTGAACGTGTCGTTGTAATAATGCACAGTTTTTCTCTCTCCTTCTTAACTGTCACTCGCTACCTAAGTCTGTTCGAATCTATCTATATCTATCTATCTATCTATCTATCTATCTATCTATCTATGTTTTACAGATACACAGATCTATAGATAGATAATGAAATAATGTATGTTCGTTATCTGCCTTACACAAATCCATATATCTATAAATGGGTACTAAAATTATCTATCTATCTATCTATCTATCTATCTATCTATCTATCTATGTACTTTCTTTATCTATCTATCTATCTATCTATCTATCTATCTATCTATCTGTGGCACCATGCATCCGGACGATTTTAAAGAAATATTTATAGATATATGATTTGCTTTTTTACGGTTTATCAACCATTTGATAATTATTTAAGGCCGAAAAATATTTTAGGTTTTCTTTACATTCAAGCGATTTGGGAGAAAGAAAGAGAAAACGAAGAAGAAAGAAAGAAAAAGTAATACCAGACGGGTCATAGGCGAACACACACACACACGGCTTAAGAGACGGAAATGAGGAGGAAAAAGGTTATAGTTGATAGGTATCAGATGTCGAAAATATCTAGGTCACCTACGAACAAGCGTTGACCGATTTCCGATTGTCCACGAAAAATGGAATTTTGTTATCAATGGATGTCACCAAAAGAAAAAATCCATTGTTGAACATTGACGAAACACAGACAGTCTTCCCTGTGTAAAGAATTAAAAAATCCCACACAAGAAGTTTTCACTGGCTAAATTTTTCTTTCTTTTGACAGAATAAACGTTTGCCCTGTGATAATAAAGATTTTTTGTTATAAACACATGGGCCGAAAGGAAAATGAAATATTTTTATTTTTGCTTTAGAGACGCCAGGTAGGCTAGGAAAATTTCTTTCTTAGATCATGTCCAATTAGCGATAAACTGCCTGACAAACGCCACGTGTTACAACCGAGGGTTGTCACCTCGGCCGCTCATGATAAGGGCGATTTAATTAATTTTTTTTATTAAGCAAAGCCACGGGTTGTTCACGCCCGACTAAGACGTCATTGGCCAAGTGGATCACATGACGCACGAAGGAGGAGGAAAGATACTGACCAGGACCTCATTGGCCGAGAGCGGTCACGTGACGCACGAAGAAATCAGTCGACGCCTCTATCCAGAGTGTAAGTGTGAGAAGCCGATACGAAGAAGTGGGGAAGTTAGTGCACACCCCTCAGAAGCACAGTAAGAGAGTGGGAGTGAGAAAAGAGTTACCAAAAATGGAAAAGAGTGAAAAATCCCTAACCAGAAATAAGAAGGGTGGATACGTATTTAGAATTATCGAAGAACCCCTGGCGCCGACAGACCCATCCCAGTTTTGACGGCGTCAATAAAAACGAAGCCCTACCAGACAGAAATCAGTTGAGCCGCGGACGACAGGCGGAATTGAGCCGCGGACGGCAGGCGGAGTTGAGCCGCGGACGGCGGGCAGAGTTCGTTCGCCCCTAGCGGGCAGAAGAGGCCAGTTCGTTTGGCCCTGACGGCAGAGATGAGTGCCCAGTAAGTTTGAGTTGAGCCCCGGACGGCAGGCAGAGATGAGTGCCCAGTGTTGGAACCGCATCAAGATAGCTGACCAAGATTCACGCACACTTTTGGACTCTTCTTCAACCAAGAACAAGTAGTTTGAAGAGCGACTTAGAATCAGACCACAGAAATAAGTTTTTCGACTTTCGTCCAAAGACACACCGAAACACAAATTTCTTAGAGAGCAGACAACTTGAAGCGTTAAAGTAAAGTTTGCCTAACGAAAGAGTGGTGCCACAATTCACAGAACGGGTCGGGAAGTAGACATAGTCCTATGTGCCGAACAAATAGACATAAAAAGTTTGTTACCTTTTTCTTTGATACTTTTGACTTTGTGAGTTTTCATTTTTTTTTCTTTTATACATAATTGTGTTATCACCCCCGTTGAACTCAGCTTGCATTACGGCCCCGACCCCTGTTTGATCTCGTCTGTCTAAGATCAATTCACAACGTGGGTAGGCAGACTAGAGATCAGTGCAGTTACCCTGGTAACCAGGCGTTGGAAGCAGGTTGGGAACGGCGAGGTTGGTATCAATCTAACCAGATTCCTACCCGAATCACCAAAGGGTTAGAACGTCACGTTTGGAGCAGCGACACCCGGACGGAACGGCGAGGAGCGAACAGCTGACGCCGCGGCGAAGACGTCACAATTGGTGCTGTTTAGGGACGTCACAACTGGCTCCGTGGTAGATCAGGATAGAACGTCACAGTCGGCGCTGCGACCGGGGGACGACGTCACATATCTATCTATCTATCTATCTATCTATCTATCTATCTATCTATCTATCTATGTTTTACAGATACACAGATCTATAGATAGATAATGAAATAATGTATGTTCGTTATCTTCCTTACACAGATCCATATATCTATAAATGGGTACTAAAATTATCTATCTATCTATCTATCTATCTATCTATCTATCTATCTATCTATCTATCTATGTACGTTCTTTATCTATCTATCTATCTATCTATCTATCTATCTATCTATCTATCTATCTATCTATGTACGTTCTTTATCTATCTATCTATCTATCTATCTATCTATCTATCTATCTATGTGTCCAATACACACGCATAGACCTAGAGATTGATAATTTATTTATCTATCAATCTATTCTTTATTTTAAATTTTCAATGCATGGCTCGCTTATCTCTCCCGGCCAATTATTCGCCTCCATTTTCTTTGCCTTTCTCTCATTTCACTCGAAGCACTTGAAATGCTCCTTAATCACTACTTTGACAAGCTTCATTTAATTAATTATATTTTTCGTTATTTTTTTTTTTTTGCTGTCTTTCTATTTAATACAGATTGAGCAGCTTTAATTTCTATAGACAAGAAGGAAAGGCGAACAAATAAAAAGACGGGACAATAAAATTAATAATGAACGATCAGAAAGATAAATAATGATAGAGGATTTAAGAATGATAATGAACAGTTCGATAAATCAAATTGAGAAGAGCTGGATTGTCGTAACAGATAAAATCATGTTAATTAATGTTAAAATATACAAAAATCTTTCTAAGATATTTGCTGATTCATATTCATTCACCGTGAAAAATTATATATTGTACATATATGTAGCTTCAATTAAGTATACGCATTCTGTTTCTATCTATCTATCTATCTATCTATCTATCTATCTATCTATCTATCACATTCTGATCATTATCTATATATCTTCCTTTTTCTAGTTGATTACCTCTCAATCTGAATTCTTAAATAACTTTTTATCTGAAGTTTTCATATATATATATATATATATATATATATATATATATATATATATATATTTGGATTGATTGTGACCCTGGGTTTGGGTTTCACGCTTTTGAGATCGTTAGACAAACTGATTAATTTTTTTCAAAATTTTGGATTTACTAGATTGCGTGTATTGGTGTTATTATGAACGTGGTGGTGGTGGTGGGGGGAGATCGTCGTCTTGATGTCACTCATGCTAACGCAAACAGATCCATGTCCGTACACCCGTTGAGCTACGCAGACACACATACACACTCGCTCGTCCGCCGGGGCTCATACAGACATAAACATATGTGGACAGTATGGGATTTGACATATGTATGTATATGTGAGCTGTTGTCTATATACATACGCAATTGTATATTGAAATTCAAAGATCGGAAGTGTAGCGAAAATTTCTCGTGAATGTCTCGTGAATGTATACATGTCAGCAATCAGATCATTTTTCTATTCTTTCGCTGAATAATATTTCCCCGCATGTGTGTATATATGTGTGGTGGGGTCTGTGTAAAATTATGATAGGTAAAAATTGCTATTATTTTTAATTTCTTAAGGTTGATTTGTTATTATTTTAAATTTGGTTATTTGCTTGTTTTTGATGACTGCGTATATGTAACTGGTAGGAATTGCAGTTTGTAATCCTTATTGCTTTTTTTAAAAAAATTTTTATGGTGGCATTAAATATGCTGGGGGAGGGGGTATTTTACGTTAATAATTATAGCGGGTTTATATAATAATAGTAGATGTGATGTGATAGTAATGTTGTAGGGAGATTGGTGACAATGATAATATAAGTAGCTAATAGTTATTGTAATTTGGTAGAAGTGATTAGTAATGGTGGTGGGAGAATGATAATAGACATGAATGTAATTATTGTGGTGGTAGCTTGAACTAAAAAGTGATTATTGGTGGTTTTTTTTCCGTTTGGTATAAATTCGGATAATAGGTACTTATTCTCATGTCTACATTTGGAGATTACTAAACAAAAGATCAGAGATAATCTCCACATTAAAAATAATAGCAATTTTTCCCTATCATAATTTTACACAGACCCCACCACACGTATATACGTGCAGGTAAGGAAATATTATTCAGCAAAAAGATAGAAAAATGATCTGATTGCTGACATGTATAAATTCACGAGACATTCACGAGAAATTTTCGCTACACTTCCGATCTTTGAATTTCAACATACAATTGCGTATGTATATAGACAACAGCACACATATACATACATATGTCAAATCCCATACTGTCCACATATGTTTATGTCTGTATGAGCCCTGGTGGACGAGCGAGTTTGTATGTGTGTCTGCGTACCTCATTGGGTTTACGGACATGCATCTATGTTTGCGTTAGCATAAGTGACATCACGACGACGATGTCCCCGACCACTTCCATAATAACACCAATACACGCAATTTACATAAACACAAAATTTGAAAAAATTAATCAGTTTGTCTGACGATCGCAAAAGCGTGAAACCCAGGGTCACAAACTCACATCAATCCAACCAAATATGTTAGCTCTATCTCTGATATTGAGCGCTTTCTAATAAGTACCGCGCATATAATATATAAATAATAATAATATATAATATATCACACACACACACATATATATATATATATATATATATATATATATATATATATATATATATATATGGGAGAGAGAGGGAAAGAGGTGGATATATATGGAGAGAGCGAGAGATCATTTCTATTTGAATATATCCATATCTATCTATCTATCTATCTATCTATCTATCTATCTATCTATCTATCTCCTACTTTTCTTGGTTGTCTACCTCTGAATCTGGATTTTAAAATTACTTTTTACCTCTGAATCTGATTTTTTAAATTACTTTTTATCTGAAAATGATAGAAAAATGACCTACAATCTGTTATTACATGGGGGGAAAGTAGTAGCGTGTTAATTTGAACGCCATCAAAGCGAAACTGCTCTCTCTTAATCGTCTGGTAGAACTCTTTTTTAACATCTTTCAGCTAGGCTGATGCTAACCTCCATGTAAGTAACTTATTGCATCTTCTCTGACTAAAGTTCTCAGCCGACATGAAAGGGAAAGATTATATTGAATCCATTGTTAAGTCTGCAATCAAGAAAATTAGTTCCTTATGCCGTGCTCAAAAAATTTTCGCCAGAATCTAACTTACATATTTATAAGTATATCATTCGTCTATGTTTTGAATATAGAGAATAAAACCCAAAGAAGAATCGGCAATGTTATTGTTCTTGACATGGCATCTCGTCTTCAGTCACTTTCCCAACGTCGTAGACTAGCTTAGCCGTGTCTTTTCTATAAATTCTTTCATGATAATTGTTCCGAGGAACTTTGTTCTATGGCACATAGATTTATCAATGTAAGCACAGTACTAGATTGTCAAGATCTCATCAATTTAGAGTTGATTTGCCTAGATCTAAATGTAAGTTCTATGCAAACAGTTTTTTCTATGGTACATTTTGTTCGTGGAACAGACTTCCATCGTGTTGCTTCCCAGTTAACCATGATCTTGAAAAATTCAAATGGAATGTCAATCGTTATCTTCTGTCTTCTTAATTTTAATTATTGTTCTTTTATTGTCCTCTATACTTAATAACATATTTTTCTCGTATTGTCTAATATGTAATAACGCCTTGCGTCTTAGTGGCTTTATTGATTTGCTTGGGATGAAATGATTTATTAAATCACAGCAGGTATCTGCTGTCAAAGACTTAATAAAGTAAAGAGGATAAAGGGTTGTCTTAAATCATCATAATATTTTGGTTTATGGAGAATGGAATCTACTGATATGGAAATCAAAGCAGAAAGATCATATATATATGTTGTAATATTCTACTACCAAACTTTGAATTGGTGTGACAACGTATATTTACTTTTCTTCGTAAAACAAATTTAACAATAGGGAAAAGAATTAATTCAGTTTAACCGAATTCTTTTTATCAAGAATCATTGTTCTAGAAAGCTCTTTTTTCAATGCTTACAAGATGGTAATGTCACTGATAAATTAATTTAATATATATATATATATATGTATATATATATAATATATATTAAATTAATTTATTATTATATATATATAGTAAAAAGGCTTAAACACAATTGGATCGTATTTACGATTCCATTGTAATAAATTATGACCATAGAGTACGAGTGTTTAAGCCTTTTTATTACATTCTTACTCTATCCTGGATATTGATTTCTACCTGTATTCTATCCTCTTGGAATTTTTTTACACACACACACACACACACACACACACACATATATATATATATATATGTATGTATATGTGTATGTACGTTTGTATATATATTTGTGTGTTTTAGATATTTGTACATATATGTATGCGTATATTAACCACTAATATAACATATATATATATATATATATATATATATATAT
The DNA here is from genome assembly GCA_903632075.3 of Acanthosepion pharaonis. NCBI lineage: Eukaryota > Metazoa > Mollusca > Cephalopoda > Sepiida > Sepiidae > Acanthosepion > Acanthosepion pharaonis. Next base: position 3,379,445 of record CAHIKZ030005352.1, on the reverse strand, counting down.
ATATATATATATATATATATATATATATTTATATATGTATGTAAGGAAGGCACCTTGAAAAAGAAAAACAATCCAAAGAAAAACGTTCCTGCTCAGTAAAGTTCCCAGAGCCTAGATTGACTCGACAGATTAATGGGACCTTTTTTTTCTTTTTATTTTAAGTATTGTCGTTTTCATTCGAGAAATCGGAAAATGGTTTTAGATACGAATCAGTAACCCAACTACCCCTAATTTGTACCATAATTTTTCACTTTTCTATTTTAGCTTTGATCCGTCTTTTGATTGGTTAACCAAGACATACTCACAAAATTTCAATATCTTGTTCCCGTCCTTTTTAATTCTTAAATAAGCTACCGAGTTGTTTTCTGATTTCACAAGTAAGTTACCCAACATCGCTTGTTGAGGGAACAATTTGTAAATTCCGAAACATAGATAATTTTGTGTAGCGATGTGAAATATTTCATAATAAAAATATTATTATAATATTTTGCTCTACGCTGTATTGAGCATTTTTTTAAATATTATTGCTAAGAAAGGTGGATTCTTTATCTTTATATATATATATATATATATATATATATATATATATATATCAGAAGTGCGGACACTAAAATCAACAACGAATGGTGACAGCCTGTTAAATGCTTGAACACAGTCCTCTTGTTTGAATATTGTGTTCCAGCATGAAACAGATTGTGAGCATTTCCTATTGACATTACTGTCCACACTTCGCTATACATACTCTGTCTCGTATATTTAGTGAGCACTTTTACCCAATGCATATAGTACACCTTAAAACTATATTTTATAATATATATATATATATATATATATATATATATATATATATATATATATATACAAAATCTTTCACAATTAAAAGCAAAAACCCAATTTATATATAAATTAGGATTTAATACTGGCAGAAACATCTTAAATATATTTAATAACGAATCCTCCAAATAATATATGAAAAATAATACCAGCTCCTAAATCCTTAATGAACTAATCCAACAACACGGCCTGAATGACCAAAAATATTACCTATAAAAATTCAAAACCAACCTACTTAAAACCAAAAGCATGTAACCATGATGAAAGTTGATAACAACTGAAAGCGCTCGGCAACACACTAAAGACTTGGGTCTTTTTTCAAAAACTTAGACCCAAATACAAAGAAACTTGTGAGAAAGCAAGAAAAAATCGAAAGAAAGATTATCAAACGAAAAAGTTCCGTAGTCATCTATGATACATGACTGACTATATATATATATATATATATATATATATATATATATATATATATATATATATATATATAAATAAAAATCTATCTATCTATCTATCTATCTATCTATATATATATATATATATATATATATATATATGAAATGAATACGGCTCTGCTAAACTTGGTCTGCTTTCGTTCGGATACGGCGTCAAAAGGGGTCCAATGTTCTATTGGAAACGAGGAGACCTATTCACACACACACACACACACACACACACACACACACACACATATATATATATATATATATATATATATATATATGATCGAAATAAAAGTATAAAACTTAATATTACGGGACATATCAAAAACGGGCGAAGCAACCGGTTTCGCTCCCTCTTCAGGCTTCAACGGGAGATTTAAAATTAACACAGAAAAATGTACAATAAAAGGAAGTTGTGAAAAAAAAAAAGATAAAAAAAATTAGCAAAAGGCATTAGAGACAAATGACAGCGAGTCCCAACAAACACGAGTCCACGCCGAGGAGCGGAGTCTCTTTCGGGGAGGTAAACCGACCTTGAACCCGTTTATACGGGTTCAAAGGGCATATTTTTGGCCGAGCCTACGGGCTCAGAGATCCCTCGGGCTCGGAGATCCCACGTTAAACCGGCCTTGTGCCACATGATGCCCTCGTGGTGGGGTGACTAAATACTAGTGTTGACTGGTTCACCGTCTTGTCCCGGTCTCACTCCTTATTTCATCTAAAGGTTCTGGAGGCACTTTACATCTGCTCCCGTAAGCCTTCTTTGCGTAAACAACGTGAGTGTTTGTTGGGGCTCGCTGTCATTTGTCTCTAGTTCCTTTTGTTGTTTTTTTTCTTTTTCCACAACCTCCTTTTATTGTACATTTTTCTGTGTTAATTTTAAATCTCCCGTTGAAACCTGAAGAGCGGGAGCGAAACCGGTTGCTTCGCCCGTTTTTAATATGTCTCGTAATATTAAGTTTTATACTTTTATTTCGATCATCTATATATATATATATATATATATATATATATATATATATATATATATATGTTGTAACCTAGAAATCCTACTGAATGAGGAATAAACAAAACGGAGTTTAGAAATGAAATGGTAATCTTTATAACATCAACAAAATACAATACTCGCCAGCTGCGTGAAGTAGGTAAACCACTGCTACTTAGAACTGCTATTGAACTTCTTAGACAGCATATCACCCCCACTTATAATAGTGTCCAACGTATTTATGAGGATTGGATGATAGCCATTAATGTTCATCGGTATGGCATATAACAATGTCTAATAGAATAGCCGAAAGCGCTCGGATATATAGAACATAGGCCAATTATACAAACCCAAGGAAAATTAAATAAAACGGTTAACCGCAGTAGCTTATCGGACGTCTTTAATGAAACATGTATAAATGAGGGATTGCCGCCCAAACACGAAATTATATCTATATCTATATACAGTAGCGTCCAAAACTAAGGGACAAAATTTTAAAACCGAATATTTGTTTGAAATAACAACTGTGAAAAGCTGAAATTTTGACAACTGGTAGTCGTTATCATCCATAATAACATACTAAAATTTGAATCATTTGCAAAGGATAGAAAAAGAATTATAACAATTATTTATTTATTTTCAAAATAGGATCGTCCAAAAGTAAGGTACAAAATTGAGAAAAACAATGTAAACAGTATGCTATATTCAAATTTTTTGATTTCCTCTAAAGAATAAGTCTTACTTAGTCATTTGTAAACGTTGCATTAGTCGGTACCATGGCGAAACGCCAAAAACTTGATTACTCTGTGAGACAAGCTATTGTGAAGCTACACAAGGAAAAGCACACCATTAGAGAGATTTCAGAGAAAATGAAACATTCCAAGATTGTTGTAGACAGGGTTCTTAAATCCTACAATGATACTGGCAAAATAGTTAGTGCTTTTAAAACCGGCAGACCCCGCAAAACTTCGGCAAGAGAAGATCGAATAATGCAGCGTATGTCATTAAAGGACCGTTTTAAGTCTTGCACAGAAATTAAAAGGGTTATGAATAGTACCTCATGTGTTAATGTGTCAAGACAGACTGTAGACGACTGCAAGAAATTGGGCTGTTTAATCGAACCCCAGGGAAGAAACCACTTGTTAGTTCGAAGAATAAGAAGAAGAGATTAGAGTTTGCAAACAGGTATGTAATTTGGACATATGAAAATTGGGTAAAAGTATTTTTCAGTGATGAAAGCAAGTTTAATTTATTTTGAAATGATGGAAAAAACAATGTAAAGAGACGTATTGGTGAAAGATTAAGTGTAAAGTGTACTAAGAAAACTGTCAAGTTTGGGGGCAGAAGCGTCATGGTATTTGGAATGTTTTCTAGCCAAGGTACAACGCCTCTTGTCCGGTTACAAACTCGTGTAAACGCGCAGATCTATAAAAACATTGTTCAAGATCATGTTGTGCCAATCATACAGAATTCAGGTTTCGATAGGGCTACCTTTATGCAAGATAATGCCCCATGTCACAAGGCAAAGGTGGTAATGAGTTACCTTAGCGAGCAAAATTTGGAAATTATGGATTGGCCACCGCAAAGTCCTGACTTAAATCCAATAGAAAATCTTTAGAAGACCTTAGGAGTGAAAGTTATGGAAAGAAATCCCACTAACACGGAGGATTTGTGGGTGAAGCTTCAAGAAGAATGGTCTAAAAATAGTATCGAGGATTGTTAAGAACTGATTCGTTCTTGTAGTCGAAGATGTGCAGCTGTCATTGAGAGCAAGGTTTCATTTACTAAATATTGATTGTACATGTATTTTTATTGTTTTTTTTTTACCGTTTACATTGTTTTTCTCAATTTTGTCCCTTACTTTTGGACGTTCCAAATTTGAGAATAAATAAATAATTGTTATAATTCTTTTTCTATCCTTTGCAAATGATTCAAATTTTAGTATGTTATTATGGATGATAACGACTACCAGTTGTCAAAATTTCAGCTTTTCACAGTTGTTATTTCTAACAAATATTAGGTTTTAAAATTTTGTCCCTTAGTTTTGGACGCTACTGTATATATATGTAGTTAGGCAAATCGATGGCTGAATCAAATGCGATTCGGAATGTTTTGGCGCATCTCGTACCACAAGGAAACCCATGCCAAAAAAGCGAAAACTAAACTCAAAAGTCACAAAACTACAT
>CAHIKZ030005352.1:3335000-3370000 GCA_903632075.3 Acanthosepion pharaonis | reverse complement strand
TTTTAAGCATTTCATCCCAAACCAGGCGATAAAGCCTCTAAGACGCAATGTGTTACTGAGAGTAAATGACTATGAAAAAAAAGCTTTATTGAGGAGAAACGACAATAAAAGAACAGGATTTAAGGAGATAGAAAATGATGATTCACATTCTATTTGAATTGTTCCAGAAATATCACCCTTCTCATTGTTATGTTTTCTTTAAGACATCCTCTTTGTTGACACGAGTCATATCAGAATGGTCTGGCTCTTATAAAGTTAGAAGATAACAGGTAGGGTCAGATACTTACTGGAGTGGTCTAGGGGACCCGTCATTTTCCCAGTATCTTTAACGATGAATCGCATGTATCACTTGAGACCTGGGTTGAGTTTAAATTTGGTGTGTGTGGGTGGGGGGTCGTCAACGCACGATGCCACAATGAGGCACCACCCGTCCATTGTGTACTTGCTCAATTCATTTTTATCAGCATGTAGGCGGTTTGCTCAATTAAAGCTTCTGGATTATCCTAATCCAATATCTTTTTTTCAAATAGATATTCTTAAAATAAGTCTGGCAAGAGGTCGCAAGAATTGGGCTCTGTGTGTATATCGACACCCACTATTAGTATAAACCACAGGTGGGCTCTGTGGGTGTTGAACAAACGCAAATGTGTCTGAGCGACCGTCTGAATTAGGGATTGATAGCCACCCTAGTAGACGGGTATCCTCGAATACGAGTCTCCAGCTATATATATATATATATATATATATATATATATATATATATATATATATATATGTGTGTGTGTGATTAAAGACGACAGACAGAGTACTGCGATTAAGCTTTTATTAAATTTTACTTGTGTTCGAACATGTGTTTTCTTTTCTGGACACAGAGTTTATAGAAATTGTCCAAATGTTCTGTAATTCTGTGCGCTTTCGTCTATGCTTTTAGCCGTTATAATCTTATCTTTACTTTTTAACTGGATGTATGGATTATGTGTTTGTATCTAGAGTTATAGGGATTTTTGTGGCCGTGTTCATAGTTAATATTATTGAGTGTCTTTTTTCTTTTTGCTATGTCCCCACGAGGCGCGAGGGGGGGCCTAGCAGTTCACGCAGACCCGAGAGACCTCCTCGTCAGAAAGCACACAGAAACCACTCCACTCGCAACAACTATAATAATATCATAACAACTGAAGTAAAACTCGCTGCAAAAGCGCTAAGAAAACAATCCTAACATTGTCACCAGTCGAGCCGACAAAGCTAATATATATATATAAGTTTGGATATAGCCGATTACCATAACAAAATTACAAAATATAGTCAATGATCGAACAAAATTCACCAAACTAAACAGAAACCCCACGGAGACCCTAAAAAGATCCTTCAAGAAACTAATAGCGTCTAGTAACGCCGACATTGGTACCCTGAAAATCCAAAAAAGTCATCGGAGACTTGGATACTTAAATTGAAATCTAAAAATACACAGACCCGGATACCCGCTACAATCAATCATTTTCCCGATATAAACCTCTATCTACGAGCTATATAAATTTCTTAATGACATCATTAAGTACCCACCAATTTACAACATCACATCCACCTACGAAGTCCTACAAATTCTAAAAATTCCGAAACCAACTCAGTGTATCTTAGCGTCACTCGACGTTGAAAATCTATTCACAAACGTCCTTGTCGATTAAAGCATTGACATTATCCTTAACTCCGTATACACAAATATTTCCATCCCACCTCCATTCATCGAACAAATATCCTCAAAAATTATTACATGCATGCACAATCAAAGTCCCCTTCTACGACCAAAATAGCAACATCTAAACCCAAACGAATGTTGCTAGTATGGGAAATCCACTCGGCCAGTGCTTCTCCAATTAAAACATGTCCCATGTAGAAAACATGATATTTAAACAAGTCTGTAAAATTTAAGTATATGTCCTCTCTGTAGACGATATTTGTTTTTTATTTTAGCGAAAAACACAAAAGAAATATATACTCTCAAAACCACATTTGAAAAAAGAAATATCTGTCCTTAACTTTACCTACGAACTTACAAAAAAATCAACTTCCATTCTTAAACGTTATCTTATACAATAACAGCACTTTTACTATTTCATTGTATAAAAAATCACTAGCAGAAACTCTTACCACCTTAATTTTCAGAGTGAATGCCCAACTCAGCTACAAAATAGCAGTGATAAATGATAGCACACAAGAATTCATCGTTTCGTTTACTTTTCCTTAAAGAACTCAACAATGCAAAACACAGACTAGTTAACAATGGTTTTCCTAACCACCTCATCGACCACAAGATTAGACTATTTCTTTCCAAAGTAAATAATAACGATACTTAACACACAGACGAAAATAACATAAACATTTTCTCCAAAAGTAAAAACATCAACAATAAACAAGATGAATCTTCACTTAGAAATATCATAAAGAAATACATTACCCCAGTTAACCCCACCCCCCAAAAAATATCTACTACAAAAAATTTAAAACAGCTAACCTTATTTTCAAAAATAGTAACATACCTGCAAACTCAAAACTGCAAAGAACGAACATTACTTACGAGTTCAAATGCCCCTTAAGGTTCCTGATCAAAACGAATTCATAAATAACTACATCGGTCACACTACTACATGCCTATCCAGACAATTTATGTTATACCTATCCGGCCACAGTTCCATCAGAGTCCATTTAAACATACACACAAACTTACCAGACTCCATTCGAAACATGCTAGTAGAAAAAGCAAGCATAATAAACCCCAGCCACATGTAAAAAAAAGATTAAAAGTAATGGAAGTCTTAATAATAAAAAAAAGAGAAAAACACCAGCCAATAATATTAACTACGAAGATGGCCACAATGTACTGACTGTGTTCGGAAAATAAAACATCCCTATAACTTCAGATAAATACACACAACATCCAGTTAAAAAGTAAAAATAAAATCATCCGTGATAATGGCTAAAATTATAGCTGAGAGCACTCGAAATTACATGACATTTGGGCAGTTTCTACACACTCTGTGTCCAGAAAAGAAAACTCGTGTCCGAACACAATAAAAAATGATATATAAACCTTAAACGTAATATCTTGTCTGTGGTCTTTAATGAAACATGTATAAATGAGGGATTGCTGCCTAAATTCACAATATATATATATATATATATATATATATATATATATATATATATATATATATATATATACGATAAAAATGTATATTTATATATTGATATAATGAAATATGCGTACACCTGTGTTCCCCCTCACTGGAATATGATTGGCTGGGGTCCGTCATAAATACCGACGGACGTGTAGGAGAGTCAAGAGCCTTAGTCTGAGAGCTAAGTCTATAACGACGCCCATTGGACTACGCCATTGATCTACACTTCTTACCTGCGACTACGACGCGTACCAGTTGATTACTGCTACCGTATTCTACTTGGTTATAGTAGCCAAAATCACTTAGCTACTTCGTTTAAATATATCCCTTTCCGGGACATATCAATATATCAATATCAGTATTGGGGAAATTGTATGACAAAGTAGAAAAAGTTTATTTGCGACGCGTTTTGGCCTTCAGTCCTTCATCGGACTAAATTTGTTATGTTGGTACGACTGTAAATGCGCACGAACGGGGGATGCTGGGAATTTTAGAATTTTTCTTTTTTTATTTAGCCAATTTCACTTAGAGTTTAAATATGAAAAATGGGCTCCGAGTGTATATCGAACCAATGACTCTAACCAAATCATTTGTAAGATGGACTCTTCGGTTATCGCCATATGGTAGACGTTTCTAACATTTAATTCTAATGCTACACGTTGTGGGAGTGTCGGTTTTGCGTTAAGTATAAAAGCAGTCTTTGATTAAAAGCGTAGCGCGTGAGACAATGGGAGTGCTGCCGACAAAGGCATTTCCACGTTTCTTTGATAACTCTCGACTTCCGACTCTCTCTCTCTCTCTTTCTCTATCGCCAGCCGAATCGACATTTGAACGACTGGCATCTACACACCATTCCTCCATTCCTGTGTGTTGGACACACTTTAAATAATGAAGGCAAATGTCCGCTTACTATTTATTTATTATTTAATTATCAATAATATGAATTTGATTCGGCACACACACACACACACACACACACACACACACACACACACATATGTATGTATGTATATGAGATAACGATATATATATATATATATATATATATATATATATATATATATATATATATATATAAGGAACAATATTGGGGAAATTGTAATGCGTTTTGTCCTTCAAAATACAATCGGTCGAAATATGATTTTTTTAGAATTTTTGTGTTTTTATTTTTTTATATCTCGACTCTAAATGAAATTGGCTAGATAAAGATTCGAACTGAAATCAGCTAGATATAAAAAATTCTGAAATTCCCAGCATCCCTCATTGATGCGCATGTGCAGTCGTGTCAACATAACAAATTAAGTCTGATGAAGTCGTAAAGGACGAAACGCGTCACAAGTAAACTTTTTTCACTTAATCACACACACACACACACACACACACACACACACACACACACACACACACACACATATATATATATATATATATATATATATATATATATATATATATTTTATGCAAAACTAGGTAATCTGTATAGGTAGACCCAAGGAGGATGATATACGGAGAACTCAATGTAAATTCAGAGCAAATATGTTTGAATAAAAAACAGACCATTTTAAGGTTCCATGTAATAAATTATTTCACCACAGCCCTTTTAAAGGGCTCTGGATCATCAGACGTTACTTCCAAAGGTTGAAATGAAAAATGAAATGAAATTTATACATTTTTGACGGGCCGTTCATTTCATTTTTCATTTCAACCTTTGGAACTAAAGTCTGAATTTATTACATGGAACCTTAAAGTGGTCTGTTTTTTTATTATATATATATATATATATATATATATATATATATATATATATATATATATATTAACCATGATTGGCCCCGTCCTGGGTATATCGATAAACTACATTCACGTCCTGGGCAATACGATAACATCCCACAGGAAGGTCTCTGATCAGGAGTCTTTGAGGAGCATGGAACCACCTCTCAATTGCTGGTGTTCTCATGTCCACCCTGATCAAGGGTGGTAACATTTGTTAGGGTCTCAGCTATGGGCAAATAGTTAACTCCCAAACTAGGGTCAAAACAATGAAAGTGTAAAAATAGGTTTTAATATCAGCAATAAATTTTTTGAGGAAAAATTATTACCAGCAATACCTTTTTGAAGAAAATAAATATTACCAGCAATAAAAATCTTGTCGGCATTAAATAACCCATTGAGATGTTGATATGCCGTAAAATAAACCAAGCCAAACCAAACCTAACTGACCGAGCAGCCAGTTCCACTCTCGGTTGAAATTTATAAAATCTTTCTTTTAAAACAATCTCTCAGGAAAATTTTCTCAAGTCCAATAACTGTTATCGCTCTTTTCAGTAGTGAAGGGGTTTCCTAACATTTTCCTTCAAATAATGTAGAACATCAGCATCTTGATTTCACAATGAGTTTCTCTTTGAGTTATAGGTGTTATCTATTCTGATTTGTTACTGTTGCTAAAAGTTCTGTAATTTGATAAATTTTTTTTGTGACTTTGTAGCGATTGTTCACATGGTTCGAAGAAGGATTGTCCTCTCAAAGATCTGCTCGAAACAATTTTTGTCATTTATCTAAGAATGCGGATGTATACAACTGACAGTTTAGATATTTCTGTAGAATTTTAGCGCTATGCAGGATATGCTCATGAAAGACTATTTAAGAATATGATGCCGTTTAGGTTAATGTTTTGTAGCAACTTTCGGCCTTTTACACAAACATCCCGTGCACAACCTGCTCTCTGCTGAATTTACTGATCTCTTATACGTTGTTCTTTAGATGCCATCCGTGGTGCACGCTTTAGAGATCAAGTCCCTTTGCGATTTCTGATTGACTTGGCAGAAGAATTTCTGCAGTAAGCTGTTGTTATTTTCCGCGTGTAGACTGGTTGGCAATCAAGGCTAGCGAACCCAGGATGCCTGGCTATTTAACAAATCTCCTATACTATATTTGTTAGAACCGATCCATTCACCAATTTCTACTTCTTTATGTGCCGTATCTGCCCAGAACGTAGGCGATGATGGCTCTCCACATTTTCCTGTCTTTTGTAGCTCTTAATCTTTTTCTTTTGGCTATTTCTTCTAAACTTTGTTCTGGCACCCATTTACTCAAGTTCACAATGTAGGTCATGCGTTGCTTTCCTCTGTCCCTCTTGCCTTCTGTCTGTCTTGTGAGTATGAGATTTTCCAATCCCTCTTTCCTCATTATGAGATGTCAAAATTTCAACTGTCTCTTGCTGATGTTAAGTATAAGTACCCTTTTTGTTTCCATTTTCTCTGCTCACGCACTCGATCCATAGTATACTCGGCATCCACTGTAGAAACACATTTCTGTTGCTTCAAGTCTTTTCTTCATCTGTGATGAGAGTGTCAAGCATTCACTGCCATAAAAAAGGACTGATCTCATGTAACATTTCAGCATTTTCTGAGTTTCTAACGATTCACAGGACGGATTACTAAGGACAGAGCGTATATAAATATAAGTATAACGGATAGAGCGTATATATATATATATATATATATATATATATATATATATATATATGTGTGTGTGTGTGTGTGTATGTGTGTGTGTGTATAAATTATATATATAAATATATATATATATAAATTATATATATATATAAATCATATATATATATAAATTATATATATATATAAATCATATATATATATATATATATATATATATATATATATAAAAAGTAGGCATTGAAGTCATCATTCAGAAACAACTGCCTGCTTTTGTTTCTATTTTCTCTAAAGCTTCGCCGTTGCTCACCTATTTCATCCATGGTATTCCCACCATCCCTCTGTAGGACAACATTTCTGTTGCTTTAATTCTCTTCTTCATCTCTGAGGAGATTGTCCAGCATTCCCTGCCATATAGAAGGTCTGGTATCACGTGACATTTCAGTACTCTTTTCATTGTTTCTAACGACTCACCCGGCGGATTGATTGAAAGAGGAACTGAGGAAAACAACGCATATCACACATGACAAGCTTGTGATAATAGATGGCGGAACAGGTTTTAGAAATAACGTAAAGGCAGAATTTATTCAGAGCTGTAAGGTACAGGAAATTGTGGAAGGCCATCAATACTTATGCCTTGAGCGGGCACAGCGTTTAAAGAGAGAATATACTACTTACCTTTTGGAATGTATGCTTGGCTGTCCAAATGCGCCTTCGGATTTCAGTTTTGCCCTTCATATTTCTACCACTTGCCAGGTATTTAATTTTTTATACTTGTTTGATTTTGGTATCACCGATTTTAAATTTTCCTTTGTGGATTTTCCCATGCATTCTGTCAATGTGTGCGTGTGTGCATTTTTGTGTGTATGTGTAAATTCCAGTTATATTAAAAGTATCGTCAATCCACACTATTTAAGATATCGTCTACGAACTAATAAAATTGCTCAATATACAGGCTGTCCCCTCAAAAGTGGTGTAAAGTAGTTTTCACAGTGGAGGCTTGTATTTCAATAAGTCGGTCCTAAAAGGGTCCGACGTACAAAAACGTTAGGAACTTGAAAATAATAGTTAATGACGCAGCAATCTAGTTGGGGTGGTTGATACTTCAATGTCCGACATCGACTGACTCACTCAACTCCACTGAGCCCAACTGGCGACCGCTACTACTACTACTTATTATGTGTGGGAGAGTCTATTACAATAGAATAGGTAATGTTCTAGTATAACAAAAAGTGACCTGATGTAAATATCAGAGTAATTAAATGGCACAGGAAAACGAAATTAAACAGACATAATATTGAACAATAAAAGATTTATTTAACAAAGATTTGAACCAGATATTCAAAGGGATACACATTTTATAACCTATTTCAAAAATCTTCACAATTGTTGTATATGCGCACCCACCTATGTCGGTAGTTCAGCTCCTGCCAAACACACTGTAGCATGAGTTGCGTAACATTCTCCAGCGCCTCAGTGCTGACCTATCTCAAGGAAAATCTACCAGGAAGATGGATCTAGCGTACCAGTGATAATGATAATGTGATGTTGAAATCGCTACCCCCACCACGTTTACCTGAAGTTGTAGAAAAACAATTTCAAGTACCGAAGCCATGAGAGAAGCTGTTAAAATCTGGACAAAATAAATTTTGTTTGGCTACTGTAGCAACTGGATTTTCAGTATACCCCATGGCATTCAAACAGTAATCAAAAGCAACGGAGGCCCTACGAGATACTAACCGCTTAAAATGAACAGAAAACATTCTCATGTACAAATTATTGAATAAAATTGAATCCGTTTTTCATAAATTTCATGTTAATGAGTTTTTTTTTAATTTTAAGAAAGCAAAATTACAAGTTCAGCTAAAAGTTTTGTTAATGAGTGTATATTCTAACAGTTTATATGTAGGTGTTCTAGACAACATTTTGTAGTTTAATAGCATAGCCAGTTCAAATGACCTCAAACTTTAGCAAAATATGTAAAAACTATATGGACATATCTCAATGAGAATCTACCAGGAAGATGGATAGAGCACGCCGGTGATAATGGCAATGTGCTGATGAAATGGCTGCCACATTCACTTGATGCCTTGTGATTTTTTTCTATGGGGCTATGTGAAAAGACAGGTTTATATCTCACCTGTTCCGACGAACCTAGAGAAACTTGAGTAAAAGTCAATGAAGAATGTTACGAAAGACATGCTACAACGTGTTTGGCAGGAACTGGACTACCGACTTGACGTGTGTCATGTCACAGGTGGTGCGCATATTGAACATTTGTGAAGCTTTCTGAAATCGGTTATAAAATCTACATTACTTTGAATATTTTATTCGAATTTTGGCAAATAAATCTTTTTTTTTATTCAAGATGAAGCCTATTTAATTTCGTAACATGTAGTTACTCAGATATTCCCATTTTAAAAGATGTCAATTTTTTGTGGGTACACCCAGTAATTAAAATTTTAGACCCAGTGAATTTCGAACAAGAGATAAAAAGTAAAAGTCATTGAAAACAAAATACGTGCACATCGTTGTGTACAGGTACTATCGTTAAATCTCACTATATATCTAATCAGCTGTAAAAGGGCGTAATCTGCCTATCCATATTTATTTTGATGAATCCCGTTGAACCATATCAATATGGTTCAATGTGATTCATCTTTCTCAATCACGCTCAAAGGGCATAAATAGATATTTATTTGCATGTTTACACGCCGACATTATTTCTCTCGTCTAGATAAATAATATATTTTCTGGTTTTTGAACATGGCAAAATATATAATATCTCGTTTCTTTACTTCTTCTCTCGAGATTTCGGTTTTAAAATTTTTTTCATTCAATCAAAGAGGCGAGATGTTTATTTTTCTTAATTGTTTTCTTTGACATCTAAAACATATTTAGAAAAGCCGTCATCTTTTTATTTTCATATGTTTCTACTGACATTTCATAGCAATGAAACCGTTATATAAAATCTCTTTGTGTTAATCCGAAACAGATTCTACAATATACAGAGTCCGTCCCCAAAAATGTATACACAATTCAGGTAAGGAAAAACTTAAATATGAATATAGTAGTGGTAAGTTTATTCAGACAGGAGATTAATAACAAGTTATTTTTGAACCATACAAACAAAGGAACTGCTCAAAATAGTGGCCTTTAGTTTCTAGACATTTAGTAGTACGGCGAACTAATGCTTGGCCAACGTTGGACAAAGTGTTCAGTGGGATTTCTGTACATGCATTTTCAATTTCTCGTCTAAGAAACGCCAATATAGTTGGTTTTTCCCCGATACACAACATCCTTTAGGGTCATCCATAGTAAAGAGTGTTATCGCAATTTCATAAAACTACGAAAGACAAGTTTTTGTTAACTGAAATGTGTAGACATTGTCTTGGCAGATTTTATATATATATATATATATATATATATATATATATATATATATATATATATATATATATAATGAATGTAATGGGAACGAAAATAATATATAACTTCTAACGCTCGCAGCATTAAGTCAAAAGATACTGATAGTAGAGCAATAATTATTTATTATAATTTTTTCATATAGACAAAACAATTTACTCACTACAAAGATGCAACTTCGTTTCGGTGCATTTAGAATTTAAAATTTGAGAATGTTGATTCTCGTCAGTCAAGATGAAACTAAATGCACCGAAACTAAGTTGCATCTTTGTAGTGAGTAAATTGTTTTTGCCTATATGAAAAAAAAAATATATATATATAGTAAATGCAAAGGTTTCTAATTAAAAAACGATAATCATCCGTGTGTTAATTTGGAATATTCAAGCTATGCGATTTTTAAATTTTTCTCTCGCATACCGATACACACACACACACACACACATATATATATATAAAAAGAATTTTTTGCTGATGCATTTGGGCCTCTGATGGACTCCTTACATTTTATTAATATTGACTTTTTACAGATGTTTTATTTATATCTAAATTTGTACATACACACACACGCGCGTGCGCAGACACACACACACACATTCTGTGGAAACACATTTATGCTGCTTCAAGTCTCTTTTTCATCTGTGAGGAGATTGTCGAGCATTCACTGCCATACAGAAGGACTGATCTCACGTAACATTCCAGTACTCATTCGTTAGTTTCTAACAATTCACGGGACGGATTACCAGGGATAGAGCGTATCTAAATATAAATATCATGGATAAAGCGCATATATATATATATATATATATATATATTTTGGTTGGATTGATGTGAGTTTGTGATCCTGGGTTTCTAATAAGTACCGCGCATATAATATATAAATAATTATACATATACATATTTATTTATATTTATATACACTTTTCACACACACACACACATATATATATATATATATAAAATGTTTTTACGTTATTTTTATACATAAATATATATACATAAATGCTCTGTTTATAATAAACAGTATTAACAACATGGCTTGAATGTCCAATAAATTTAATAGAAAAAATGTATTTATTTCATAATACATGCTGTTATTTGTTTACGTTAAGATACGCTTTGAGCAGATATGAGCGTTGGAGAGAAATCATAGAAAATTTGTACTTTAAAAACAATAATTTTACCTTGCTAACCAGACGCTTCCTCTGTAGCTAAATTGCATAGCACGTCAGGCTATATAACGGTTCCGTGTAGGATACAGGTTCGATTCCTGTCGGAGGATCCATATTTTATGACATTTCTCGGATATTCAAGCCGGTAA
Source organism: Acanthosepion pharaonis (assembly GCA_903632075.3). Taxonomy (NCBI): domain Eukaryota; kingdom Metazoa; phylum Mollusca; class Cephalopoda; order Sepiida; family Sepiidae; genus Acanthosepion; species Acanthosepion pharaonis. The sequence goes on along the minus strand of CAHIKZ030005352.1, from coordinate 3,358,631 downwards.
ATGTTGTAAATACTGTTTATCATAAACAGATCATTTACTTAAATATTTGTATCTATAAAACAACGTATAAACAAAAAATATATTAAGATAATTCATTATCTGAATAATAAATCTTCGTTGTTATTATAACAACATTTCAACCATTATCTAAATAATTTCATTCTCTATTCATCTATATATCTATCATTCTATATATATATATATATATATATATGTATATAGATACACCTAGTGAGCCAGACAAACCTACCTAGGTTTTCACCTAAACGGATCGTCAGGAAAGTAAGGCTAACGAGGGAAATATTATCTATAATTATATATATATATATATATATATATATATATATATATATATATATATATATATATAAATTCGTTTATACATTGAGGTCATCATCATATATATATATATATAGCAGAAAGATTGCTTTCCAGTATAATACAGACTGTGTTAATGTTAACTTAGTCTAGCATAAGTCTTCAAATACAAATCACCTGGTGAGTTTTAGCCATTTGAATAAATGCTTTTAGATGTAATTTAACGTCAAATACTTAAGCCAGATGTAAAGCTAATGCAAATGTACCGATAGAAATCGAAATGTCAAAGCTTGTCATAGATCGATAACACGGTAGCCTCACCTACTACTTTTACTGGCTGCACTTCGTATTGTGGTTTTGCGCTAAAGAAAGTTAAGTCTAGTAAAATATTTACAGTGTTTGGACGAAAGTAAATAGTTATTATCAAACAGGGGGGCGATATTTTATTTAAGGAATATTTTATTATGTTAATTAAGTTTTTCATAGATTTGCTCTTAACAGATTTTAAAATTTGCCATCTACACTTGTGTTATATTTAACCTGCCTACATTGAAATCATGAAGCATAGCTTTTACAGAAGACGTCCCAGTCGTTTGTGCACACATAAATATTGCTGATAGATCTTTTGGGGTTTGTTGTAATCGAGAAAAGGTTACTGAATGAGGAATAATCAAAACAGGGGTTGGAAATGAAATGGTAATCTTTATAACATCAACAAAATACAATACTCACCAGCGGCGTAAATAGGTAAACCACTAACAGTTGCGGTCTACTTAGTATATTATAGTATATAAGTTGCGGTCTACTTAGTATACAATAATATCCAACGTATTTATGAGGATTGGGACATAAACATTAGTGATCATAGGCACGATATATAACAAGGATATAGAAAGGTTTTTATTATATATCGCGTATTTTTCTGAATGTTGCGTTTCGAACAATTTGGTTAATATCCATGTAATCCTTAGAAAATCATTGTAACCAAAAATACTTTGTAGCTTTGATAAATTCTTGATCTTCCTTCGCCACTGTAGCTTTGGTGAATTTTTACGTGAGTTTTGCCGATATCTTCTTTCTTAGAATATCGAATTCGTGAACGTTTACCTGAGTTCTGTTCTGTCGAAATCTTTGTTCGCCAAACATTGTACTTGTGAACGATTACTCGAGTTCGTCGAAATCCTTGTCGCTAAAATGTTGTAAGCTAGAAAGGGTTACTGCATGAGGAATAACCCAAACGGAGGTTGGAAATGAAATGGTAATCTTTATAACATCAACAAAATATCAGCGGCGTGAAGTAGGTAAACCACTTCTAGTGCTGGACTACTTATACAGCATATTACCCCCACTTACGATAGTGTCCAATGTATTTATGAGGGCTAGGCCATACCCATTAGGTACGGTATATATCAGGGTTGAATTTCTAGAATAAAGAGGTATTGTTATTTACTTAATTTAGTTCCGAAACAATGTCATAACATTTCAACCATTTTTCTCTGTAGCCTTATTCAGAGGTCTGTCGATCTGGGTAATCTTTAAGAATTTCGAACTAAACCTTTTATGTAATCTATGGAGAAGCTTGTTCTCATTCAACTGTCCATGTCTAGGGATATCTCATCTTGTGTTTTTAGTACTGCTCAGTGATAGCTAGTCCCGTTTCCACTGAGTTTAAGTCTGTACTACTTGGCACTTTCATATCACAAAATTCTCGAAGAAAAAATTAGGTTATTGCCTTATGGCACTTGGCTGAAAGATACAGTGACCGTAATGTTGTGATAATAATAAAAAAAGAAGGTAAATGATTTCTAATTCAGGACGTGGGCAACCATGGTCCTTCAAAACTCCTTTTCCTTTGTAGCTCTTAGCAAAGATTGTTTTTTACTATCTCTTCCATTCCCTATTCTGACATCCATTTTACACAAGATCGTTAGTTAGGTTTCTCACACTGTATTCTGTGTCTTCTGTGAGTGTTAATTGTTCTAACCTTTCTTTCCTCATTATGGGATATCTCGCTTTTCTTCTTTTTAGTACTGCTCAGTTATTGCTCGCCCTGTTTACACTGAATTTAAATTTGTACTGCTCGGACTCAAGACTGAATTCACGCTAACTATAGCTTCACATTCAAAAAGCAATATTTTATTTCACTAGGTTATTGAAATCCTGGGATAATTCGGAAAATAGAAGTCGTGATCTTAAACCTCATTTTCTTCATGTCTGCCTTCTGCTAGGGTCAGCTGAAAACTGCCTGAAAGTTACTCCGATCGACAGACACCTGAAGATCGCCAATGGGGACAGCGATCGAAACGCTGTGATAATAACAAAAAAGAAATGATTATATTAGTTTTAATCTAAATAATGCAAATAATTGCGTGGCCATGTTGAAAAAGATTCATGTCAGGAGACTGACTTCGTGATGAGAGTCATGTCATATATTTTTGGGTCGCCATTTTCCAGTCTTCCTGACGCAAAGCATGTGAGCAATATGCGAAAAGGTTACTATTTTTGTTATTAAAATACTAATTCTTGGATTAAAATTTTCTCATAAGCAACGCTGACCGGAATGAAGTGCTATACTTAATTTTTGTATTAATATGATCACGCGGCTTAAGGTTTGGAAAGAATGATTAATGTTGGTTTACGAAACAGGCGGCATCTCTAAATATATCCTGCGTTTGGAAATCTATCAGTTTCTGTAGTCTTGTAAGATCTGGAAATATGAAATGACCACGTGATAATTCCCCTTGCGTTTTTCTTTATAATATCAATGAGTATATATTTAACTAGGAGTCATAACCAGCTGGTTGACCAGAGAAAAGCGTTCAATTAGAATGGAGCAAAAACAGCATCATGTTTAGATGTAACAGAATCCATCTTCTTCAATTACTTTTAAAGCACTTTCATTACAAAAACATTTTGAATTAATGCAGTTACTGATATGACAGAAATAGTCTGTTTTTATTCAATCGAAGTTAGCCGACGACATGAAAGTGTAAAACAGGCAACATGAAGACCCACTTCAGACCACAATTACTTTGGAGTTTGTGAAATTGAATTTGTCAGTGTACTACCAGGGATATAAAAGAGGATACATTTATAAAGCAATTGTTAATTTTGATGAAAATTGGTTGAAAGTTCAACGAAAACTAAAAAAAATAAACCAGTAAAAATCATCATTTTTCGCTACTTATAAGGGTTTTCACTATATGGTTGGACTCAATTATCAAGTTAAATGACTGTTAAACAATCAACTTATTGTTGGCTAAAACTGAGTGAAGTTTGTATTAGATTGCATAAAAATTGATGGATTTTTTTCGTTTAAAATTTGTGTTGAAATCGATTTGTGTTGAAATCGACTTTTCGTTTTCCGCAGTTTTTCGTTAAACGCAATAAAAAAATAAAAATGAGGTGATGAGCTCGTCATGATTTAAGTAATCTATATATCGAGTTTGAACGAAACCAAAAAAAAAAAAGTTGAATTTATCGATTTTTTCGGATTTATCGATTACTGATTTTTAAAAAATATCGATTTGTTCAGAATCGGTTGGATGAATGTCGAGTTAAAAGTATCACATAGAGAGGAAAACAGGCAAACATCCTCGGTTTTATATATATAGATAAATTTCAAAATTGAATAACAGAAGGATTATTTATTTAGTGCATTGTCAAAACGGATTTATTTATTAGAATTTTATAAGCACTTACAATCTGGTCACCCCTTTTACACTTCTTAGTAAAGCCGGGCAAATATCTTTTTTGATTAATTGTATTTTTTCTTCTTTTTTTTGTAACTATTTTTTTTATCTAACTTCAAATTCTTTCCCAGCGTTCTTTCACAAAAAAGAGTCTGTCAAGTGCATAGATATGCAGCTTCAAAAGAAGAGCACAACAAAATACTGTCGGCTTGTTTCATTTGCACGAAAGATATTGACTGAAGAGAAAAATGGCCGTTAATGCACGGGACTTAGTTTTTCGTGTGTTATTTTTCAGTTGACTGTTCCGCTGTTGAGTTGGATTTCTCTTTCTCAACCTTTTAGACGTTTACCAAGCGTAGCTTTGTCTGGCACAATATCAAAATCGGTAGGGCAGTCGGTGAGAATCGAAATTACTACGGTAGTAGTTTCCTGCAAGATTTACTTGCGAAATGTTATCGTTCGTGCAGGCAAACCATGACACGGGACTAAATATCTCACGTGTAACACTATGGAAAGTACTCCGACAAACTAGAATCCCGGGTTTCGTCTCACCTTCACAGCTAGGATCCGCCAAGCCCCTTACATAGTAGAAAACCAAAAACATTCCCTCTGTATTCCATAGGTGAGAAGTAAGTCCCACTCAAACAGCTTCTTTCCGCCAATCACTGCTCTGTGGAACAGTCTCCCAAGGGGATGTTTCCGCAATCATTACAACATTAATCTGTTAACCGTTATCTCACCCTCCTATCCATATAAACTACTCCTTAACGTAACTCTCTGTCTCGAGTTGCCCCGGGCCTCGTAAAGAGCGAACCTTACTCTAGGAAAAAAAAAATCATCGCACCTGCATTTCAATCACAGCTGGATCGACCACCTATTTATATCTCGTGGGCAGTCACTGATATATTGAGGTACAGATCTGCACCTGGTGGGTAGGAGGGTATCTTTAAGTTCAATCCACTGATTAATCTGAGTCCTCTGATCGTCTGATATGAAAAAGAATGTCTATTTTTGATATCCACTGAGGTGAGTTACATGCAATACCATAGCCAGACGCAGAAACTGCTAATATTAACGATATCATATGCAGAAATCGTATTGTGACATGTTATTTAATGCCATATGCAAAAACTGTAGTAGAATTGTACCATTAAAATGTATAGAGAATAAGTTTAAATTTTATATTATATGCAAAAATAATATTCCGAATATGATTTTAGTCTATGTTTCAAATATGAAGACATAATTGTTGCCTTTGCCAAATTTGACAGATGCTGTTTTCATCATAGCAGTTATGAATCGCAAACAAAGAACAGAAGCAAATAACAGAAACCATACCACTTGAAGACTTTCAAAAACAGCAACAACTTAAATGGATAGTACACATAACTCGAATATAAAACAATCGCATAATTAAAATATTGGCATGCCACAAAACTTCAAAGAAAACGTTAGGAAGGAAACCAAATAAGTACGGGAAAGAGCAATGACAGTTACTGGACTTGAGAAACCTATTTTTCTAAAAAAAAAAAAAAAAAAAAAAAGAAGACTTTAAAGAGAAAGATTTTATAAATTTCAACCGACAGTAACACCGTCTGCTCGATCAATGAATGTCGGATGACTCTTTATAAGAAAATGGCTGTCATTTTGGTTTTGGTTATTGTAAATGGTCTGTAATTTTCTGAAGCGCGGACATTGTTTATTATACAGGGTGTACATAAAGTCTGGACACATAGGCAAAAAAAAAAAATGTTTATTTTCAAGAAATTACATTTTCAAAAACATTTTATTGAATTGGAATATTAACAAATAACATCTTCAATATGATTTCCATCATTTGTGATACAAATACTGATGTGCTTTGCAAGATTCACATGAACTCGATGCAATGACTTCATATTACCGTCTGTTTTAGCGCATTCACGCTAAATGCATTTAACCAAGTTGATTTGTGATTTTCATTGAGTACACATTCATCTACTTCAGAAAAAGAAATCAGTTCTTTCTTCTTTCAACACAACCCTGTTTAATCTATGGAAGGAAGAAAAATAGAGTTAATGACATTTCCTATGTGCCCAAACCTTAGGGATAACCCGTATATATTCTGTAACGTGTGCCGTAATAGGTACTAATATTCTTTTGTCTTTCACAGAGCGCAGAGATTTATGATATCAGTATCAATGAGTTTCCTATATTTGCCAAAATGCCTATAACCATTATATGTTAGCATATAATTTGATGCTCATCAATAACATCTACAGTTTAATAAGGCATATGATTCCAGATTTTATACTTTTCAAGTACGAGGAATTGTGAAGCCATTACGCACTAAGCAGTTTTGCATCTTTAAAGTAAAATTGTTTGTTAATAGATATAATTGGCCCTGATCTGGCATCTCGTCTACAGTCGTTCTCTCACAGACGCGACGTCGCCTCTCTCTGTTCCCAGACTTCGTGAATTCAAGCGCCCGCTCTCACCCTTTCACTGTTGAAACTATTAAATGTAGTCGTCTCTTCTACTCCAATAGCTTCATATCTCGTACCTATCGCCTGTGGAACTCCCTTCCCTATTCATGTTTCCCCTGAGAGCTATAATCTCCAACTATTCAAATGTAATGTCAATCGACATATCCAGTTGCCTTGATCTATCCACTATACTTCTCTTCGTCCTTTCCTCTATTACTTCTATCTGATCTTGCTCCAAATTTTTCTGTAACCCCTTGCGTCCTAGTGGCTTCTCGCCTTGCTTGGGGTGAAACGCTTAAAAAAATATCATTAATTAATATATAACCTATTTGTATTATGTTTGCATCTTTCATGTCTCTTCATACAGACATGGGCTGGATCAGCTCAATACTAACTTTCCAGCAGTGACAGAAATTAAATTTATCTATATATATATTCGGAATGAAATCGCCATCAATACTGGAAAGAGCTATAACAGTTACAAGAATAGTTGATGAGCTGTTTTTCTCTTTATTAGCGTCTTTCTCCCCAAGATAAAACGGTGCAAGCTCATCGCTATTCCCATGGCAAATGTTCAGAAGAACTATATTCCTTAATTACACCAGTTCAAAAATTCGCAGCTACTATCCGCCGTGCCACGTAAACAGGGTCGAATCATCCTTCTTCTCCCCGTAATCCATTTATGAGGAATAAGATGCACTCAGAGAGTTTCTTTCCGGGAATCGCTGTTTTTTTTTTGTGGAACAGGTATCCTAGATCACCATAGGTCTAGGGCCAACCGTTATCTACAATATCCTCATAGTTTGCACTTACTTTCTTCTCTTATGTCAATAGGAGAACCTAATTCAGTAAGTGTCTACCTTGAAAGGCTCTTGGGCTTTGTATTGGTTGAGCAGTTCATAAGAAATTCACACCAAACGTTCCAGGATTGATCGCTAGCAGCCTCATTCCATTATTTACACATGTCACATCCGATTCCGTTCCATATTTTCTCACCTTGTCTTTTTCTTGCTTTTCTTCAACACATCTACAATCGAATGCAAAACGATAGCATTACATCTAAGATGTTTTTTTAAAATTATTTCCACATATATATCTACGATAAATATACCAAGTTGTCGTTTTTTTTAATACAATTTGAAACTCGTCATTATTCTCTGTTAATGCCCTTGCTGTTTGTCTTTTCTTTTTAAAAACATCTTGCGCCACCAATGACCTCAAGGAATATTGATTTTCATATTTGCGTCAAACTTTCCTAATAAGATATTTTTTTTATAAATTCCCAGTTTGACGCCATTTTGCACGGCGGCCATTATTTTTTTTTTGTCGTGCATATGCACAGAGTATGCCAGCGTCGTTCGGAATCACTGAACCTATATTGGTCGACGGTTGTAATATTCAGGCCGGCTTTCAGTATTGATTATGTATTTATCATCAACATTGTAATTTACAAGTTATTTGTTGCATGACCGATAACCGAATACGAATTTTTGGATTACCATCTTTTGTGTGATAAATTGGACTTGATTATAAGAGGAGTGTACATATATATGCGAGTGGGAAGAAATAGAGGGAGAGAGAAAATCAGGGAAAGCAAAAAGGAAAGAGAGAGATAGAGAGTGACAGAGAGAGAAATAAAAAAATGAAAAGTGGGTGATACTTTAGTGAATGGAAAAATTCCAGTATGCAGGTAATATAGAGGTATTTTCTAATCGATAAGGTTATGTGAAGAAACACCAGTTCATTCACATACATTCAGATAAAAATGAAATAACAAATATATACACAAAGACAAACAGAGCTATAGAGCTCAATAAATACATACATCCTTACATATCTACGAAAGCCAAGCCATATTGCCTCTCTAAGGAATATAACTATGAACAGTATTTTTACATGCTATTTTTACAGTGCATTGTTCGAACGATATGATTAATATTCACCACTGAATTAACATATATATATATATATATATATATATATATATATATATATATATATATATATATATATAGTGTGTGTGTGTATTAAAAATAATTTTACAAAGTTTGGGGGCATGTTTCTGACACCAAAACAAGGTAAAATATCCGTATAAACATGTCCAAAAGACCATCGTTGTACCTCAACACACCAACTGATAACAAATGTTCAAAATGTCCTCGCTTTGCTTCTACAAACGCATGCACCCGTCGGATCATTGACTGGCGGACCCTTTCAAATACTTCCACACGGTGTCGAATGGTTTTGCAGACCCCCATGACACGTTGATGAAGCGTCTCTGCATTATTAATGTCTGTCAATTGTTTTAGGTGTCTCCACAAATAAAAAGCCAAAGGATTGAGGTCGGCAGAACGTGCAGGTCATGGAACCGCCCCTCCCCTACCGATCAATCTATCATGGTAGATGTCAATCAGCGCATCGCAAACAATGTGACTAAAATGTACTGGGGCTCCATCATTCATGAACCACATTCGTATTAGCAGGGGTGCATCCTCTAGCATGCCTAGAACTGTGTTCGAAATTGTCCATATAGAAAGCTTTTGTAAGACATGCTGGAAGAACATATGGACCTACCAGCCTACAATTCCAGCCCACACATTAATCGTAAATTGATTCTGGTGTCTAACCTGTATGGGGATTCCGATCCACCTACAAATGTTGGTTGCGTAAATTTGTTATTCCGTCTCTTCCAAAAGTTACCTGATCCGTAAACATGACTGCATAGACAAACAGCGGATCGGCAGTTCGTGCTATAAACCATCGGCTAAAGTTCATGTTGGGGACACTCGACGTATACTGATACCCAGATCGTTCTCGAGAGACTGTAGAATATGATCTTCGTGATCAAGCGTACGAGCGGTCTCTTTCTTCCTCAATCCATAGTTCGCGGGGCCACGGATCCTGTCTCAGCTACGCGACGATTAACAGCAGTAAAGTTTGGGTGGCTCTGCTGCCTTCGGCCTGGGAACGCAATCTGATACAGCCGTGAAGCCTTGCGTCCATTACTATTCGCGCAGCCGTATGAAAAACGATGTTCACGATATGAATATCCAGCCATTGTTAAACAGAACACTTCTTAGTTAACTCGCTATTACACACGTTACACGTTGAAGACTAACCACAAATTTACACGTACAACAAATATAACCTAGTCTATATGATAACACAGTGCCATCTACAGTAAACTTACTTTAAACTTAATAACTCAAAAACGAATGATTTGCGGACATATGATTATCTGGACTTTTGTCCTTGTTTTGGCGTGAGGAAGCCGCCTTAAAAGGTTTGTAAAAGTATTTTTGATACGCCCTGTATTTTTGTTGAACCCTCTTTCAGAATTGTGGAAGAATGCTAGGATTTAAGCACTGTCAATAAATCATTTTTTTTTTTGTATTTTGACAGTCTCCAGATATTTGAATTTTTCTATTCATAAATATTAACCAACCAGCGCCGTCGTACGAAACGCACGGTATTCTTTGAATTGGCAGACGATGAAAAATATCTTAAAAATTAAATTATGTCGGCTCATTTAAGAATATGATCGACAATATTTTCCTTTTCCAATAAGCTTGAGATTATAAATCTAAATTTTAGATTCATCCAGAGCCTACTAGTTTATTATAAATATAATCAATTCTTGAAGTCTTTCAATGAACCTTTGACTAGGGTATTTGTTTGATCGATTGCCACACAAACGAAACTGAAATTCTCACAATTAATTACTCATATCTTTCATTTATTTGAGTTAGAGTATTACAGAATAATGCTTAGTGATTGTTTGCTTACATGACGTATTCAGAATTTTTTAATTATCTAAAAAACATTAGGGTTGCTTAGGAAAGGAGTACTTTCTGTAAGAAAGGAGTTTTAAAAGAAATCCGGTGAGTAAGCTAAAATTCTAACAAGTATCGGCAATTGCACTCTCAAGAAATTTCCATTGAAATGAGTTATTTTCTCTTTTAATAAGCGTAACATTCTTTAGATCAAAGTTGTATTTGAAATTATTTTTGCATATAACAAATGCATTAGATAAATTGTTATGTAGGAAATTTTTATTGTGTATATAGATACGTTTTTTTTTAAATTTCTGTATGTTTCATCAATATTTTGTGACTTTGTTGGAAATATGAATACTTCAGAATTATTGTTGTGATGTACATAAATATTTAAAATAAATAAATACATAAATAATTTAACAAAAAATAAATAGTAATTATATCAGAAAAAAAAACAATAACATCATCATTTACTTACAATTTCGGCAGTAAATTAGCGTCGTCCATAGTTTATCTTTTCTTAAACAATTAGCTTTGAGGATATATTAATGCTTTTTTAAATTTAAATTCTGAAAAGTTAACGTTATTTTTTCTCAACTTTATTTCAGTTTATAAGTACAAGTTGCAAAATAAAGTCTCGACATTTACTTTGATAAAATCCCTCAGGGGTCAACACGCCTTTGTAAAGTTTTCCTTTTTAAGTTTATTTATATTGTTTTTTGCAGATATATTTTATTTATATCTGAATTTTTTAAACACGCACAAACACACACACACACACACACACATACATACATACATAAATATATATATATATATATATATATATATATATATATATATATATATATATATATATATATGCGTGTGGGTGTATAGAGAAAAAGTGAATGAAATCCGACTGTGAAGAAACTCTTCTAATTTAACAATAATAAAAAGGAGTATGAACTATTATTAAAATCTGTGCTAACGATATTAATCTAAGTAACGTCAATAACATTACAAAAGAAACAAAAAATAAAAGTAACGCCAATAACATGGCAAAAATAAAATTAATGACAATAACACTACAAAAAGAGATAAAAATATAAGTAACTCCAATAACATGACCAAAACAAACAATAATAAGAGTAACGGCAATAACACTAAAGAAGATATATTTAAAAGCAACGGCAATAGCATTACAAAATAAACAAAAAAAAAAGTAACGGCAATAACAATACAAAAAGTGTCAAAAATAAACGTAACGTCAATAAGATTCGAAAAATAGACTAAAATAAATGTAACACACAATAACACTACAAAAAAGAAAAGTAACGCCAATAAGAAACAAAAATGAAATCTGACGACAATAACATTAGAAAAATACACAAAAATAAAAGTAACGCCAATAGCATTACAAAAATAGAAAAAAACAAATGTAACGGCAATAACACAACAAAAAGAGAGAAAATAAAAGTAACGTCAATAACACTAAAAAACAGAAGAAGAAAAATAATCTACATTACACCATTATACAGTATGGCGACAAAATCCAATGTCGGTAAAATGTTCTAGAAAAATTTTTTCCAAAATATTCCCTACACAAAATTTTAAACAAGAATACTATTAAAATCTCGTACATCTGTACGACAAACTTGATTAACCACATTAACAAGCACAATAAAACAATCATGGATAATAAAAAATAAACCCTTCCTGTTCTGTTAGCACACTACAGCATCTGTTATCATGTTATATCTTCTCTTTGTTTGTCCCCTTATTCAGTTAGGTACATTTTAGATTAGTAACCGTTTTTTACCACTTTCTATTTAGATCTTAGTGACTGACAGAATCGGCGCAATAAACCACAGTGTCAGAGCATGCCGTCCGTCTTGTCTTCCTGAATCTTACCTTCAACGATTGCATCGCCGGTATATCGCTTCGTAAACCTTTTCTTCGATACCGCCTCTATAAGTGTAGCTATAAGTCCGATTGTCCACTTGAACGACATCGTCAGGCTAAATGTTTGGTCCGCAATGTCATTTTAGAATTCCAAGGTAACAGTTATAAAGTATATGCCGGGTAGCAGAAGGGAAATATCTAACAAAGATACTTATATTACAAAATGTCTTTTAAGTAAGAAAAATATAAACATAGTATAGATTTGTCGAATATATATTTGTAGTATGAGGGTCAAAATATGCATTAAAATCGATTTTAAAGTTGGAAGTATTAAAATGTACCAATCCTTACAATCCTTGTATTAATTTCTGAAGGTTGTGTTTAGAGTAGTATTATGTACTTGGCACATAAAATCCAACCGATGAACTATGGAAGAGCAGAAAATAAATTTTGTAGTGATACAAGCATATTATTTGCTATACAACCATTGAATGCAAATTTAATACTGTTACTTAACTAACCTTACTGACGCAATGATGTCGGAAAAAGAATTTAATGAAGAGAAAAGAGCATGATGATCATAAGAGATGAAACTCTGGACGCTAAGAGCTAATTCAGAATTCAAAATTTAAGTAAATATTATCTCTGTACGGGAGTGTTGTTGTTAATATTATTATTATTGTTATTTCATCCATCTTTAACAGTATATATATATATATATATATATATATATATATATATATATATATATATATATATATATGTGTGTGAGTGTGTAGTATAAAATGACAATTGGAAAAAAATCTTAGATTTTTCCGACGCGTTTCATCCTCCGACTTTTTCAAGGCAAAAATGAAATCGAAATGTTTTTGTTTTTATAATTACATTAAAAAATCTAAAATCTAAAAGATAGACGCTTCTGTCTAAGCCTTTTTTTTTTGGTTGATGTAAATTACCTTTATAGTAAGGTTTTTTTAGTTAAATTCTCAGATCGATTCTGGGAATTTAACTATATATATATATATATATATATATATATATATATATATATATATATATATATATATATTTATCTGGGAATTTAACTATATATATATATATATATATTCGAATCCTGCCAGAGAGTGTACGTTTTTCTTTATTAAGATTTCTCGAACATTCAGGCCCGTAGACGAAAATAAATATATTGTTTAATAAATAAACGGGGCGTTTACTCAATTACGAGTATGTACTAACAATAACGTTTAAAGAGATAATATATATATATATATATATATATATATATATATATATATATATATATATATATATATAATATTTTACCCAGCTATGGGTAAAATAGAAGGACATACTGGGTTCTATAGCCTTTGGTGGCAACCGGTCGAGGCGAAATTAACTCTGAATTCAAAACTATATGTCGCCCTGGCGTAGCACATACTATACAGCAAAAGAGAGGATAGTTCGTACTGATTGGGTGATTCCTACTACAGTCGAATGATTATATATATATATATATATATATATATATATATATATATATATATATATATATATATATGTGGCAAACGATGTATTAATGTTAATTAAGTTACAGCAATCTCCTATAAATGTCTTGCATTTACCGCGTCCGATTCACTGACTGCTTTGAATTTTACGGCTTATTAACCCTTTAAATATATAACCGAAATTTACTTTTTGTTGGAAAGGTAATGCTTTTTCTTTGCGAATGAAAATGCTATTAACAATTTTCTGAGAAATACAATGATTTCACCAGATACAGGTTCTTTTATTTAATCCAGAACTGGGGGATATTACCTGTCCTTAGGGTATTCGCGCGTAAATGAATGTAACTAATTCGATTGATTATGGCGTTCGAAGATCGGATAGATTTTTCTAATCAGAGGCAGTGAGATATTTCTTTTTTTGTTTTCAAGACAGGCAACAAAGCCAGTAAAATTCAACAGGTCACCGAGTGGGAAAGAATACGAGAGAAAGAAAAGAAAAAAGTTATTAAGGAGAAAGGGCAATAAATTAACAGTAATTAAGTACACAGAAATTAAAGATTGACATTGCATTTAAAACTATGAAGATCATTGTTGACTAGAAAGCAAGAGGAGAGAAGAGTTTTCTAGAATCTAGAGCTGCAAGAGGAGAAACTGTTAGCCTAGACCACAATAAAAATAAATGTTCGAACAGAAGCCATATACATTATAACTAATATGCAGATGCGATGACAGAGAAATGGATAGCGGCTCGGATTGAGAAATCGGGGAACCGAGTTCGAATTCTAGTCGAATCCATTACATTCACTTATGTGCTAATACCCTTGGGAAAAGTATGAATCCTCTTTTTCTCCCCCTAGGTATGGGGTTCCCTAGCCTTGGATGGCAACTGGTCTACCGCAGAAAGAAATGACCACCAACTGCAGAAAAAAAAAAACTGCCTCGTCAGACATGTATCGGCAAATACATGATCACCTAAGCGTGTATCGTGCATGGCACATAACTGACTGAGTTTTGATATGCGTTGTGGATACCGTCTCGGAGTTCGTTAGATCCCCTTACGTACAAATACTCTTGGTAAAGACAGGAATCGATCTCTTCTCTACAGCTATTAGTTGAATAGAAGAACAAACTTGGACTTGGTTGGCAACCACTCTACAGCAGAAAGAAATGGCAAGCTACTGCGGGAAACAAATCTGCCTCGTCAGTCATGTATCGAAAGATACATGATCGCCTAAGCGTGTATCACGCATGGCACATAATTGACTGATGACAGGCAAACCAAGAAATATAAACCCATTGCAGGTTATTTAAAGTCAAAAAAATATTTCCAGATTGTAAGAAGAATTTTTAAAGATAATTATGATTTACTGATATACATTTTACTAATTAACCCATAGCTGAAGTGAGAAGAAGAAGATTTATACCTTTTCCCATAACTAAACTATAACGAACCCAACTGAAATTAGAACTCGGCTTTCCGATTAACCATTCCGAGCCATTATTCATTACACCACCTGCACATCCACGCTTACAGCACCTGGTATTCCCAAGTGATCATACATCCAGACATTTAACAAGCTCGACGTTACTTAACTTCGGTGATCGTACTAGAAACAATGATTCAACGTGAACTGGCCGTAAGCCTTTATTAATGGGACGGTCGACCTTTTTGATTGATAGAATAACAGATAGTAAGTATTGCGTGATAGCGATTTACGAGGTACATTCCAGAAGTTTTGAGACATTTATTAATTTCAAAGATGTACAAATCTCTAATCATCTTCAGAGTAGGATCCTCTGACCTCAATGCTGTGGCGCTCTAGCCACACCATGAAGCCCTCATGGAAGTCATCCAAAGTGAAGGCGTCCATGACGCTTGTCACAGCCTACTTCGTCTTCGGAAACTGTTTAAAACAACAGCCTCTGAGGTTTTGCTTCAGCTTGACGAACGACTAAATGTCACAAGGAGAAAAATCTGAACCATAGCGAGGGTGGTGGACAGTGTTGATGCTCATCTCTGTCAACAAAAAATTGTATTGCATATCGTGCTTCCAAAATTATCTTCACGCCCCGAAAGCATTCTGCAAACTAGTCAGCTGTGAAAAACAGTGTTTCGCTGGGTGTGTTAAAAGACCTGTTACTACCGGCTCTTTTAATATGGAACAACAGAAGTTGGCAGCATTAGAAGGGGTATAGTAATTATATACTAAATATATCTGTAAATAAATCAGTAGACATAAATGCGGGTGTAGATGCAGCCAGGTACAGTAAAATGATAAGTAGGAACTTAGCCTAGTGAATAGAATATTTGGAGGATGTTTGTAAAACAAGACGAAGTTAACGTCTTTGTACGAAAGAGATGATTCGTCTAAATCTTTCATTCCACCTATGAAAAAGAAAAAAAAATATTTACTAGAATTCTGATTATTTTCAGGGATTTCTAAGACAGAAAACGGAGCACGCTGAGAAGCGAACAAATTAGACTTTATTATTGCTCTGCGAGATAATCTCTCCAACGATTACGTGACTGCAGCGCCATATTATGAGAGGACTGATAGAAAAACATTGTGACAAAGAGAAGACAAATCTTACACTTTCTGAGTATCTATCGCAAAATCTTTTCGTTAATCTCCCATTCCTTCTCGTTGGTTTTTTTTTACCCTTTTTCTCTGTCCTTCGTAATTTTCGATTATATTTAATGGATATAGTTCCTTTCAAATATCTCAAAGTGCTGTTATTCCCTATCAATCTTATCTATCTATCTATCTATCTATCTATCTATCTATCTATCTATCTAATTTTGGATATTTAATCATTAACAGACTATTTCATATATTTCAGTGCAATTTTCAAAATGGGCGCTTAATATCCTTTGCCGCTCGAGAATAATTTTATTTCATTCCTTTTATTTATTGATTCACTAACCATAAACATCCATTCCATATACCTATGTATTTACATCTATCTATCTATCTATCTATCTATCTATCTATCTATCTATCTATCTATCTATCTATCTATCCCTGTATACATCTATGTATGTATGTATCTATCTATACATCTATGTATGTATGTATTTATCTATCAAAGTCTGTTTTTGTAACCATTCGTCTATTCTGATCGTAAATTAATAAACAAACATTCACTTGAACATTGCTTCAGTTCTCTTTAACTCTTATAACCAGTCTCTTTCTTTTATTCTGTCATCTTTTTCGGATATATTTCATTCTTTCACGTCTTTCAAAAAAGAAAACAAAAAAAAAAAAATCACGGAAACGAAAAAAACTCTTTATCTCCAGTTTAAACCGATCAAGCAAACGATAGTTTCAGAATTCCATAGAAAATATTTTCTTTTTATTCATGCCAGTTAACCTCACCTATTACAATTTTTTTTAACAAACAGTAGCGGATAAATTCTTGTAATTCAATTACAAAGCTTGTCTGGAGTTGAAATCTCAAAACTGAGAAGCCGCTCATTTATTTTATGACACATAAAAGAAATAGTGGTCGATATGAATCTAATATTTCATAGCTTTATGACTGAACTTCTAAATAGGGCAATGGCTGTTTGAAACCACTTTATTACCAAACCATTTTATGGATATTTCATGTGATATTGAGTAGAGCTATGGTTAGAAAGCCACCATTAGTGAGTTCAGATCTCATTTGTTCACGTTTTTCTTCTTATATGTGCTGTGAACTTTCATATCGTTGGTGATCATGGCTCTCCAGAACTTCCTATCATTTGTAGTTCTTCATCTAGTGTTGAAGGCATACTTGTCTTACACACCTGCCTACTTTCAGGTTTTGTTTTGTACTCTTGTGTGTATATATATATATATATATATATATATATATATATATATATATATATATATATATATATATAAACACTTAATAATAGATAATGTATTTTCTGTACCCAACACCAATATCAAGATGCACCCACCTCATCTCACCTGTGATAGCCATAACATAATCTACTATTTATTCTGCACCTTATGTCCTAATAGTGGATATATTGGTGAATCTGGAAATAATTTTAGATTTCGCTTCAGCAATCATAAACAAATCATACGTCAAAACAATCCTTATTCCCCCATAGCTGAACACTTTAATCAATCAGGACACTCATTAGAAAACTGTAAATGTTTATTGATAAATTATGATTTCAGTTCCACATACACACGCAGAAAAAAAGAAAAATACTGGATTTTAATATTAAATACATATAAACTAGGGTTAAATAAATATTTTAAATCTTTATAAATATTTCAATATTTTAAATCTTTATAAATATTTCAATAGTTAAACATTTTTTTTTAGATATAGTTAATTTTTTTTTAAACAACATCTAAAATATTATTACAGTTAGATTTACGTTAAGAATATTCGAACACAGTGGCGTTCCATATCACGTGACGTCCGCATCTCGCGACGGACGCTTCCTGTAAACAAACAGTTAATTTTATTAACCGGCTTATTAAATATGAAGAATTCGGTTGCATACCGGAGGGAAATATTTCTGCTCGTTTATCTGAATGCACATTTTTTAATCATTCCAACCCAAGCAAGGCGATAATGCCACTAAGACGCATGAGATTACGGGGCGTGAAAAAGAATGAGAAGTGAAGAGAAAAGACAATAAAAGAACAAGATTCGGGAAAAAAAGAAGATGGCGATTGACATTGTAATTAAATATTTGAAGATTCTAGGAAGCAATAAATCAGAAGCGAGTTCCACAGGCCAAAAGTGTGAGAAAAGAAACTATAAGAATAGAAAATCCGCTTGTGTTTAGGTAAAACGATGAGTATCGAGATACCAATCCAATAGCACGTTTAAATGCTCGTCCTGAGTATGACGATAAACCACATCCGGCAGCAAAGCCTCTGATCAGCAGGTTTTAGGAACGGGGAACCACATCTTAATTGTTGTTGCTAATTGCTGGTAGATTCCCATCTTTGGAGGCACGGTGGAGTAATGGATAACGGCTTGGATTGAGGAATCGGAGAGCCGAGTTCGAATTCCAGTCGAATCAATTACATTCACTTACGTGCTAATACCCTTGGGAAAGGTGTGAATCCTCTTCTTCTCCCTCCAGCTATGGGTAAATAGCAAGGGAGACTGGGTTCTATAGCCTTGGATGGCAACTGGTCTAGGATAAGGACAACTCTGAATTCAAAACCTGCGGAGGGTCGTTTGGGAACCTTGTGGCATTCGGTGCACCGGGTCTCTGTATTCGGCCCTTCAAAAAGTGTGGATGGTCCTGCACGAAGCCTTTACCACTATAATCAAATCTCATGTGCTATACATGCGGGTTGGGGACCTCTTGTGAATTCCAAATTCCCATGAAACTCCAATATTGGAGCCGGCTCAACCCACCTCGGGTGAATGCCGTTACGAGAGAGAGAGAGAGAGAGAGAGAGAGAGAGAGAGATTCCCATCTATGGGCAAATAGCGAGTCCCAAAACTTGGGTCAAAACACTATGAAAGTATAAAAATACATTTTTATAGTAAAAATACCAGCAAAACATTTTCATAGTGAAATGATATCAGCAATATATTAAAAAAACAACAACAGCAAATGAAATTACTAATGCTCCCAAGAAAATTAAATTCCGACATTAAATGACCCATAAGATGTTGACATGTCACTAAACAAACAAAGGTTTAAATTCATGCAGTCGAGACAGTAAGGAGGACAGTTCATCAGAACCATTTGCTAAGAGCGAAACATTAATTGTGATAATTTTAAATATTTTATTTTTAATGCTTTCCTTGTTTATATGAAAGGTTTAGCTTGGAGCTCTTTTTCTGTGTTGATGCATTTTGACTTTCTGATGTTAAATATTGATGGAGGTTTCTGTTTTATTTATTCTTTTTTGTGTGTGCGAATGAGACCAGCATGGACGAGCAAAAAAAAACGTGTATGAAAAAAAAAAAAAAATTGTAACATTAAACAATGTCTATTGGAAATCAATACGTTTATTAGTGACGAGAAATCAATTTGCGCACTGGCGTTTTGAAAATCGATAGTGAAAGTTTTGGCAGTATGCAATATAAAATATTACCTTCATCAAATAAGTGTAATATAGAAGAGATTCAAACGTCGACATTTTCCCCGGATTAACATTAAACGTCTTCTCATAGACGTTTGTCTGGCTGAAATAAAGTTCCGATGCAGAAAACGTGTTTAAAAAAAACCAAAAAACAAAAAAAAAAACACACACACACACCTCTGTCTGTCTGTCTGTCTCTCTCTCTCTCTCTCACACACACACACACACACACACACACACACACATATATATATATATATAGTGTAGAGTAGTTTTCACAGTGGAGGCTTGTATTTCAATAAGTCGTCCTAAATTAGGTTCGACGTACAAAACGTTAGGGACTTGAAAAATAAGAGTTAATGACGCAGAAATCTAGTTGCGATGGTTGATACTTCAATGTCCGACAGACTCACTCAACACCACTGAGCCCAACTGTCGACCGCTACTACTACTACTTATTATGTGTGGGAGAGTCTATTAATAATAGAATAGGTACGTCAGGTATAACAATATATATATATATATATATATATATATATATATATATATATATATATATAGGTGTTATAGTAATTTACCCACGCACGCATGGACTCTCCCAGCTATAAATAGGAGCAGGTACTGCCTTTTGTATAGGGAATTTTCCAGCAGTCAGCTCGGACAGTCGGGTTCTTGATGAACACTCTCGTTTGTATATGTCTGAATTACTGTTTCTGTTAATATGTTTGTTTAACTCAATTTCTTTCTTTGTGTCTTTATTTCTGGCCCCTAACAAGGCCGCAACAATAAGATTAATACAAATAAATTTGTCACTCAGCATATTGATGTTATATTCAGCACCTCGACTCTCTAGAGTCGTAGATGAAATTTTTTGTAATTGTTCAATCCACTCTTCAGGAGGTTTCAGAAACTAACTGCAGTTTTTCTTCTTTTGCATTTTGTTTATACTAAGTTTGATGATGTAATCACTAGGCATGGTATTACTATTGCTGTTAGGTTGATTTTTCGTATTTGTCAGTATGTGTTTGTGTGTGCGTGTGCATGTGTGTACATGGGCGTATGTTTCAAATGTCATTGTTATTTCACCTTTTCATCATTTCTTCTCTCCTTATATTCTCTCCCTATTCTCTTTCCTTCTTTTTCGCTTTCAACTCTGAGTTTCAAAGATAGTGCAACAATTTTAATTCTGGCATCACAGACATAAACTTTATTTTAGTTTTTTTCGTGTATATATATATATATATATATATATATATATATATATATATATGGTAGTGATTCAAATGACTTTTTTGACTGGTGACTACCACGCAAAAATTCATTTTTATAATATGCGGAAATATCTATTCTTTCCTCGAAGAAGGTCACGAAACCAGAAACTTATGTAGCAGAATTATGGAAAATAGGGTAAAATATATATTTTAAAATAAAAAAAAAATCCACATTTCAACCAAAAACGTTTGTGATATATCTACTTTTTAAAATATACGCTTTTCTGTCATTGAACAACTATAACCTCATCCTCTCTCTCTCCTTCATATATATATATATATATATATATGGAGAGAAAGAGAGAGGAATAACTGTAGACGAGTTATATATATATATATATATATATATATATATATATATTCGATGAGCAAATAAACAAACAAGCAGACACGGAGGAATATACTAACATAAATAAAATGTCATAAAAGCTCACATAGACCAAACAGTGAGGGAACTACGAAAAACAAAAACTGAAAAACAAAGAAAATTAAAATGGAATATTTCCTCCAGGCAGAACAAAAGTGAAATCAAGCCAAACTCAGGAAAAAAGTGAAAGACCACACCACAAAAGAAAACAACAAAAACACCACAACCACACTAACCACCACACAACCAATGCAACCAAGGGAATTCAGAGCAGCATGAATCCATCCAGCTCTTATTTCAAATAACAACTTAAAAGAGACTGTTTGGCCAACACAAAGACTAACCAAAAATTCATGTTAAAAAATTAATAAAAAAACACAAAACAGACCAAATAAATACATCAACAGACAACCACTAGCAACAATAACAACACCGCCACCATCAACGACAGCTAGAACCTCAAAACAAACATACACACACACAAAAAAAACCCTAACTTACGCGGACATCGTTAGGGTGCCGTACAAACATACATAAACCAAAACATAGCAGTCCTCCTACAGAACGCATAACCCCATTAGACATCCAAAACGACCCAGATTAGCCCCTAGTAGACCATCAACAGCAAACACAATCAACCTTCAAAAAAAAAAAAAAATAATGAGCCCCCCACCAGGACACCTAGATGTGGGTATAGCATCCCTAATAGGAGACATGATGCAAGCTTTCGAGATTTTACGAAAGAATTTCGCCATGCTTGCATATACAAATTGACCCATACGGGCGAGTAATAAATTTAAGTAACAATAAATTTTCACTCAACACATTCAGGGTATTAAATAAAGGACTAAGCTTTTTCCCTAGTCCCTCAAGGTTTGATAAAGACACCTTGGCTAAGGACCTGAAATCCTTCTTCAGAAGAATAAGGTTAAAAACCCATTACGGGGACAATGATTACAAACCTTCCATACTTGATGCCTTAAAAGAGAAGGATACTACATACACCCCACAAAATTCAGACATTACTATACAGACATTTGAACTAGCCGTAGCAAATGACATAAAGAAAACAATAGCACGTAAGCTGCCACGTAACAATATTACTGAAGGGGAACGTATAGCCCTCGATACACTGACACATAGGGATGACCTAATCATAACACAGGCTGACAAAGGGGGTGTCACAGTGATCTGTGGAATCAAAGAATTCATTAAAGAGGCCAACAAACAGCTAGCCGACAAAGAAACCTATAAAGGTTTAACTACAGATCCTCTCCCAGAATACCAAAAAGAATTAACTAGCTCACTAAATATAATGCTTCGCAACAATCTGATCGACAAGGAAACATGCACAGCACTTACACCCACAAACATCACACCTGCTCGTTTTTATCTCCTTCCTAAAATACACAAAAGCAACAACCCAGGAAGGCCGGTCATTTCATCATTCAACTGCCATACGACCAAAATTTCCAAATATGTAGACTATTACATACAACCCCTAGCTAAGGAAGTAAAATCCTACATCAGATACACAACTGATCCACTAAACAAAATTAATCACATACAAACAGTTCCAGAGAACGCTATTCTAGTGACTATTGACGTAAGATCACTCTATTCAAACATTAAACACATCGAAGGGCTAACCGACCTTCAGGAAGCACTTACTAAAAGAAGAAAACAAGATCCCACCCTCTACAGAAGTTATCATAAAACTCATGGAGCATATTATTACATTGAATACTTTTAACTTCAATAGAGCATACTACCTACAAGTAAGAGGCTGTGTCATGGCACCATTGCAGCTCCATCATATGCTACAATATTCATGGGTAAATTTGAGGAGACCCATATCTATCCCCGCATCGGTAGCGACTGCGTATTCTATGCAAGATATATCGATGATACATTCTTTGTATACACGGGCAGTGACGACAAAATTATCCAATTCCTCATGACCCTAAACACAGTGCATAACTCAATTAAGTTTGACTATGAAAAATCCACAAGATCGGTAACATTTTAGACACCTGCATTTACATAGATGAAAACGGGAAACTACAAATGACACTACACACTAAAATCACCGATACCCAAAACTATCTACACTTTAAGACTTCTCACCCTAAACACTTCAAAGAGAACATTGCCTATTCATAAGCACTTAGACTCAGAAGGATATGTTCCAACAATGAAGAACTAAATAAACACATTGAAAATCTGAAGCATCAATTCACAACACGGGGCTATAAGCAACACGTCATCAGGAAACAAATAAATAAAGCAACTTC